>JAGIQG010000007.1:110814561-110978498 GCA_024679065.1 Sphyrna mokarran | reverse complement strand
GTTCTATGTTCTATAACTAGTCATAATGTCCCAGGAATCTAAAGCCCTCCTTTCTGCATGATAGCTCTCAGCGTGCATTCATCTGCTGTACCCTCCTATTTCTCTACTTATGTATGTTTGGTACTGTAAGTAATGTGGAGATTGCAGTTAACTCCTGCCATTCTTTAGGGTTCCTTTCTTGTGTGATGGGTGAAATCACAAACGGAGAATACAATTTATACTGGGAATGAGTTAAATTGCCTCCAGCCAGCCCCAAATTTCACACGTCTAAATTCAAAGAGTCAATATGAAGTGTTTTTTTTGTAAACTAGACATTTTTACTGAAATGTTAACACAACAACAATTAAAAATTGTTCAATTACAGGATACAGTACCTGTAATATAATTTTCAAATTACTATACAAGTACTGTACTTCAAAGTGGATGCAGATGGAGTGTGCGATATGGCTGATGTAGGTGTTGGTGTGGATGATTTGGATGAGAAGAATGATGATAATGTTGACTGCTTTGCCTTTTTGTTTTTCAACTTTGTAAGGTTCTCTGTAAGGAGCAATAGCTGTGTCAATCAAAGTTCCTGAGTCAGTTCATAAGTGACCTCAGACTTTTGGATCTTTTTCCTGATGGAAGAAGGTGAAACAGAATTATAGAATGCTACAATGTAGGAGGCCATTTGGCCTATTAAGTCTGCACCAACCACAATCCCATCCAGTCCCTATCCCCATAATCCCATGCATTTATCCTAGCTACTAAGTGGCAACTTACATGGCCAATCCACCTAGTTCACACATCTTTGGATGTTGGGAGGAAACTGGAGCACCTGGAGGAAACCCTACATTCACAGGGAGAATGAGCAGACTCTACACACAATGACCCAAGCCAGAAATCAAACCTAGGTCTCTGAAGCTGTGAGGAAGCAATGCTAGCCACTTTGTCACCAAGCTGTCCCTGTGATGGATTGGGCTAAAAGGGTCTGCTTCCAATATGATGGAGGATGCGGCTGAAATTTTGTTAGGTGTAGTAAATCTTGAATAATATACAATGTATCCTTTGTCCATTGGTTGGATAAATGAAATCATATTTGGGGATTTAACAAAATTTCAACATTTGGATGATTCTCTACAAGACAGAGTGGATGCCCAGGTGCATTATTGAGGATTAGAAACATAGAAAAACTACAGCACAATACAGGGCCTTCAGCCCACGAAGTTGTGCTGAACATGTCCCTATTTTAGAGATTACTAGGCTTACAAATAACCCTCTATCTTACTAAGTTCCATGTACAATCTAAAAGTCTCTTAAAAGACCCTATCGAATCTGCCTGCACCACCTGCCAGCAGCCCATTCCATGCCCCCACCACTCTCTGAGTGAAAAACGTACCTCTGACATCTCCTCTGCACGTACAGCCCAGCACCTTAAATCTGTGTCCTCTTGTGGCAACCATTTCAGCCCTGGGAAAAAGCCTCTGACAACTCACTCAATCAATATCTCTCAACATCTTATACACCTCTATCAAGTCATCCCTCATCCTTCGTCTCTCCAAGGAGAAAAGGCCGAGCTCACTCAACCTATCCCCATAAGGCATGCTCCTCAATCCAGGCAACATCCTTGTAAATCCTTTCTGTACCCTTTCTATGGTTTCCACATTCTTCTTGCAATGAGATGACCAGAACTAAGCACAGTACTCTAAGTGGGGTCTGACCACGGTCCTATATAGCTGCAACATTATCTCTCAACTCCTAAACTCAGTTTCTTGATTGATGAAGGCCAGTACAACATATGCCTTCTTAACCACAGCTTCAACCTGCAGCTGCTTTGAGCATCCTATGATCTTGGACCCCAAGATCCTTCTGATCTTCCACACTGTTAAGAGTCCTACCATTAATATTATATTCTGCCATCCTATTTGACCTGCCAAAATGAACCACTTCACACTTATCTGGGTTAAACTCCATCTGCCACTTCTCCAGCCAGTCTCGCATCCTATCAATGTCTCGCTACAACTTCTGACATCCCTCCACATTATTGAAAACACCTCCACCCTTTGTGCAAACTTACCAACCCATCTCTCCATTTCCTCATCCAGGTCATTTATAAAAATCACAAAGCACATGGGAGAACATAGATAGAACATAGAACATTACAGCGCAGAACAGGCCCTTCGGCCCTTGATGTTGCACCGACCAATTACGAAAAAGCAATGACCCTCCAACCTAAACCATTCCCTTTTCATCCATAAACTTATCTACTAACCTCTTAAACGCCACCAAACTTGGCGCATCTACAACTGCCACAGGCAGGGCATTCCATACCCTAACCACCCTCTGGGTAAAGAACACACCTCTGCTATCCGTCCTATAACTACCACCCCTTAATTTAAAGCTATGTCCCCTTGTGCTAGCTTTCTCCATCCTAGGAAAAAGGCTGTCACTGTCCACCCTATCTAAACCTCTAATCATCTTATATGTTTCAATAAGGTTTCCTCTTAGCCACCTTCTTTCTAACAAAAACAACCTCAAATCCCTCAGCCTTTCTTCATAAGACCTGCCTTCCATACCGGGCAACATCCTGGTAAACCTCCTCTGTACCCTCTCCAATGCCTCCACATCTTATAATGCGGGGACCAGAACTGCACACAATACTCCAAGTGCGGCCGCACTAGAGTTTTGTACAGTTGCAACATGACGTTGCGGCTCCGAAATTCAATCCTCCTACCAATAAAAGCTAAGACTCCATATGCCTTCTTAACAACCTTATCGACTTGACTGCCTACTTTCAGGGATCTATGCACATATACACCAAGATCCCTCTGTTCATCAACACTACTAAGAGTCCTACCATTAGCCCTATACTCTACACATTTATTATTCCTGCCAAAGTGCATTACCTCACACTTTTCCACATTAAACTCCATTTGCCACCTCTCGGCCCAGCTCTGCAACTTGTCCAAGTCTCTCTGCAAACTATAACACCCCTCTTCACTATCTACCACTCCACCGACTTTAGTGTCATCTGCAAATTTACTAATCCATCCTTCAATACCCTCATCCAGATCATTTATAAAAATTACAAACAGCAGGGGCCCAAAACAGATCCCTGAGGTACACCACTTGTAACCGAACTCCACGATGAATATCTTCCATCAACCACCACCCTCTGTCTTCTATCTGCTAGCCAATTCCTAATCCAATTAGCTAAATCACCCTCAATCCCATACATCTGCATTTTCTGCAGAAGCCTTCCATGGGCCACCTTATCGAACGCCTTACTAAAGTCCATATATACCACATCAACTGCCTTACCCCCATCCACCTCTTTGGTCACTTTTTCAAAAAACTCAATAAGGTTAGTAAGGCACGACCTACCCTTCACAAAACCATGCTGACTATCCCCAATCAATTCATTTCTCTCTAAATAACTATAAATCCTATCCCTAATAATTCTCTCCAATACTTTGCCCATAACAGAAGTAAGACTCACCGGCCTATAATTCCCCAGAAAGTCTCTATTCCCCTTCTTGAACAATGGGACCACATTCACTATCCTCCAGTCTTCCGGCACTAAACCCGTAACGAACGATGACCTGAAGATCAGAGCCAGAAGCTCTGCAATCGCCTCTCTCACCTCCCAGAGAAGCGTAGGGTAAATCCCGTCCGGCCCAGGGGACGTATCTAACTTCAAACCCTCAAGAATATCTAGCACATCCTCCTTATCTACTTCAATACTTTCCAGTTTGCAACCCTGTATCCCAGTGTTCTCCACAACTACATTTACATCTCCCTGCGTGAATACCGAAGAGAAATATTTGTTCAGTGCCTCTCCAATCTCTTCAGGCTCCACGCACAACTTCCCACTGCTGTCTCTGACTGGCCCTAATCTTGCCCTAACCAATCTTCTATTCTTAACATATCTAAAGAAAGCTTTAGGATTCTCCTTGATCCTATCAGCCAAAGTCTTCTCGTGTCCTCTTTTAGCTCTCCTCAACTCACTCTTTAGCTCCCTCCTGGCTAATCTATAGCTATCCAGTGCACTAACTGAGCCTTCAAGCCTCATCCTGACATAAGCCTCCTTTTTCCTTTTAACCAGCGAATTAACTTTTTTAGTACACCATGGTTCCCTTACTCAACCATTTCCTCCTTGCCTGACAGGGACATACTTATCAAGGACTCGCAGAAGCTGCTCCTTGAATAAGCTCCACATTTCAGATGTTCCCAGTCCCTGTAGTTTCCTAGTCCAATCTATGCACCCTAATTCCCTCCTTATGGCCTCATAATTACCAAGGATCGAAAGGATCGATTTTCACAAACCCAGACACAAGCTGAGACATCAATGATAACTGGTAACAATAATGAATTATGTCAGTTAATACGATTAAGTCTTTGTGCTGACTGGATATTATATGTGATGATAGTGATTGGTATTTAACATTTGTATCTCATTCATGGTGTATCCTTAATCAATAATTGTGAGTAAATAAGGTAACATTCATACCTTTATTGGTGTATGTTAATCTCAACTATAGCTGCTTGTGTATTCCTGAATTCTGTAATCTGAGTGATCTTGATGGCCACCCAGAGTCCTAAAGCTATATATTAAACCACCATTGTGAAACACTCTGTGACTTTTTACTTGAAGGGAACGAAAAGTAAATACACTAACTAGCGAAACATCAAAGAAAGCCCCACAACACGTGTAATGCAATTACCATGGCTAATCCATTCTAACAGCACACATTTGACTGGGGTGAGGAAACTGAAGCACCTGGAGGAAACCCCACGAATATAGGGAGAATATGCAAATTCCACACTGACTGTTATCCAACACTGGAGTTGAACCTGAATCCCCGGCACTGTGAGGCAGCAGCGCTAACCATCACACCATTCTCTCTTCCTGTAATAATTTTACCGAGACCAGTCTTTAGTCAGTAATCACCCATTATTTAATGTGTTCTGAATACCTTTCAGTCACTACAGAATGCAGGTCAGCTCCGACTGCTGGCCCAAGTGATTTTAACCCCGCCCCTCCCCTTCCGCTCTTCCCAATTGGGTGAGCCTTCACTTGCCTAATATTCTACAAGGCCCATTGATCCCCTGTGGCCATCAAAACATCCCTCCCCCTTTAAGTCGGTTTCTTCCCCTGCTCCCCACCATGGGGTTTTTTCCATTCCTTAGTGATCAGCCTGGTGTTGACTGAAAGTAGGACTGGATTGGGGGTGTGAAGTGGATTGGAGATCTTCGCTTCCATAAATCCATCAACACCGATTCCTTTTGAGGTATTGTTTCAAAGGGGGCATTTGTGTCTTCTGCTTCCATCTTGGAATCTGTGTCATCATAATCCAGGAGAGCAGACAAGAGGTCAACTTCCTGTTGTGGCTTGGTCTTGATTGTGGTTGTACCCATGACTGATAATGAGGTCTACATTGGCATGGGCTCCCTATTCCTGAGGCGGTCCAGGTTTTTTTCCTGACAATTTTGCCTTACACTTGGATCTTATAAGACACTTGTTCTGTTTTCTCTGTTATGAGGTTGGGGACCCAACTCAGGCTGTTCCCAAAGTTTTGCACTGATTTTGAACATTCTTTCTGTTCTTCATCATAGTTCTTCTTCTGGTTCACTTATTTGGACTCCCCACCAGGTTTCAGAACTATAAGCTTAATCTTGTCTGAAGCCTCTGTCCCATTAACAGGATAATTCCTGTCGTTGTATGCAGACGTGCCTGCAAGTCAAATAAAAATCATACCATTTTGGTTTTTGTGGATGCTGCAGATTGCTTCTTTATGCCAAGTTTAAAAATTTGCACCATTCATTCAGCCAGCTCACTCAATGATGGGTGATAGGATATTGTCTGAATGTGTTTGACCCATTGGAAAGCATGAAGGTCTGAAACTGAGTGCTAGTTAAGGCAGTGCCATTGCCAGAGATTAGAACTTCAGGTGTCCATTCCTGCATAAACTTTGTCGTAGTTCTCAATGGCAGCATGGGAAGTAGTGGAATCTATGCAAAGTATTCCCAATCATTCGCAGTGTATGTTTACCATAATTAAGAACATGAAGCCTGAAAAAGACTGAGCGAAGTCTCCACTCACTTGCATCCAGGACCTACAAGCCACTCTCGTGGATGTCGGAAGGCTGAGAGGGAGAGTTTTTGATTCTCCTGACATGACTCATATATCTGAGAAAGTAGGTAATGTTTGCATCAAGACTGAGCCACCATACTTGGCTCTTGGTTGGCATTTTCGTCTTTGAAATTCCAAGGTGACTATGGTGTAATTCCAGAAATATTGGACCTTATCCTAGGCAAGGGCAACTATGCAGGAACTCCAGAGAATAATGTAATCCTCAACACCGAGCTTGTCTTTCTTCATCCATAGCATTTCATTTAATTTGAGAGCTGTCCTCTAAAACCTCATGTAATTTTTAAAAAAATTTACACTGAACTGACTCTTTTTGTATCTAGGCCTTAGTTTGCTTTGCAGACACCAGTAAGGTGTCTAAAAAACTGAGGGTCATCATAACAGTCAAGTTAGGCAGTCAAGTGGATAAAGTTGTTAAGAAGGCATATGGAGTCTTAGCTTTTATTGGTAGGGGGATTGAATTTAGGAGCCGCAGCATCATGTTGCAACTGTACAAAACTCTAGTGCGGCCGCACTTGGAGTATTGTGTGCAGTTCTGGTCCCCACATTATAAGAAAGATGTGGAGGCATTGGAGAGGGTACAGAGGAGGTTTACCAGGATGTTGCCTGGTATGGAGGGCAGGTCCTATGAAGAGAGGTTGAAGGATTTGAGGTTGTTTTCGT
Organism: Sphyrna mokarran; assembly: GCA_024679065.1. Taxonomy (NCBI): domain Eukaryota; kingdom Metazoa; phylum Chordata; class Chondrichthyes; order Carcharhiniformes; family Carcharhinidae; genus Sphyrna; species Sphyrna mokarran. The sequence goes on along the minus strand of JAGIQG010000007.1, from coordinate 110,971,705 downwards.
TAGAAAGGAGGCGGCTAAGAGGGGATCTTATTGAAGCATATAAGATGATTAGAGGTTTAGATAGGGTGGACAGTGATAGCCTTTTTCCTAGGATGGAGAAAGCTAGCACGAGGGGACACAGCTTTAAATTAAGGGGTATGAGTTATAGGACGGATATCAGAGGTAGGTTCTTTACTCAAAGAGTGATTAGGGAGTGGAATGCCCTGCCTGCAGCTGTTGTAGATGCGCCAAGTTTGGTGGCGTTTAAGAGGTTAATTGATAAGTATATGGAAGAGAAGGGAATGGTTTAGTTTGGAGGGGCATTGCTTTTTATTTTGGTCGGCACAACATCGAAGGCCGAAGGGCCTGTTCTGTGCTGTAATGTTCTATGTTCTATAACCTTTTCCACAGCTGGTAGTGAAACTGGGCTTTTGAGAAATTGCAGATGACTCAGTGCTAGATATCCAGATCCTGGGAATACTTCATAAAGAAGTATTCATAAAGTAACAAACCCAATGCTGGATCAGGATGAATGCATCCTGTCATCTTTAAAAAGTTCCAGCAATGGTTTGTGATCAGTTACTATGATGACGTACCTACTGTTGGCATATTGATGGAATTTTTTAAAGTCAAGGAAAATTGCCAACTCCTTTTTCTTGATTTGGAAATATCTCCAAGAGGGTTCTAGATACATATGCTCTCGGCTTCTTTGTTCCTCTTTGTTTAAGAGGTTAATTGATAAGTATATGGAAGAGAAGGGAATGGTTTAGTTTGGAGGGGCATTGCTTTTTATATTGGTCGGCGCAACATCGAAGGCCGAAGGGCCTGTTCTGTGCTGTAATGTTCTATGTTCTATCTCTCCAGCAACATGCCAGGACTGCCCTAACCCTTTAAGGGGAGGCACTGCATGTCAAGATAGGGCTCTTTCTGGTGTCAAAATGGGCAAATGGAGGACAAACATTGCTGGTAACATTGTTGAAAGCCTCCAGCTGCGGCGCCTAACAAGATTGCTTTCAATGTTTCCACAGGAGTGGATGCAAAAGGGGGTCAGTAAAGAAGCTAAATTAGGAATAAACTTCCTATTAGAAATTCTTATTAGGAATAATAAATCACTAACTCCAGGAAGGATTTCAATTTGCAGAGTTCCTTGGAGTTGGCACCTCCTTAATGGCCCTCTACTGGATGAAAGCCTTTGCCATTGCCCAAATATGTCATGGCACTTGCTTGGAAGATATATTTTTTCCTTTTCAGGCGTATTCTGATCCCTCGAAATCACAAGACCTCCTCCAAATTTGCTAGATGTTTGTGTTCTGCCTGCGACCATAATATCGTTCAGGTACACTGCTACCTGAGGAAACCCTTGGAGTATGTTCCCTATGACCCATTGAAAAATCACTTCTGCAGACAAATCACCAAGTCAGGCAACTGTACTCATATAGGCCTTTGTGTGCATTAATTGTCATGTATCTTCAGAAAGGCTCATTCAAGTTGGAGATACAATTAGGTCATGTCCAACTTTGAAAACATTTGCCCTCCGGTTAACCCGTGTACAGATCTTTAATCTGGAGCATGGGGCATCTGCCAAGTTTTGAAACTCTATTGACATTTAGCTTATAGTCTCCACAAAGTCTGACTGATTTATCTGGCTTAAGGACAGGGACAATATGTGCGGCCTATTCCGTGAATTGTATGGATCTTATTATGCCCAACCTTTCTAGGCATTCCAGGTACGATTATCCCTTTTCCAATAGGGATGATGGTACTGGTTTTGCCTTAAAATATTTAGGCATAGCATTGGGGTCAACGTAGTTTTTAGCTTTGGCTCCGCTTATTTGGGATACTTCTTGATGATTGTGCACAATTTCTAAATGCCCAGTCTGAAGACCTCTAGCCAGTCCGGTCTGATGTGTTGGAGCCAATCTCTTCCCATAAGGCTAGGTCCTTGTCTCCTTACAACGATGATTGGAAGTTGAAGTGACTACTGCCTGTAAGTCACTAGGGTTGCTGTGGTGCCTTTTATCTGCAATGGCTCCCTCCTGTAGGTGGCCAGGCTAACTTTTGTGCTGAATCAATTCAGAAACTGATTTCCAATCTGGAGGAGATTATAGGTGGGATTGTTTGGCCTCACTTGGGAAAATTGAAGACTGGAAAATTGCACCAGAAGTCAATGAACCTTCTCATTGTCCTCCTTATTATACTTCAGTCAGCCACCATTCCAAGATGGTGCCAGAGCGTAGCGACTTTTTGCAAGCTGCGCCCAGTATACCATCTAATTATAGTTTACCTTCCAACTCTAATCTATCGTTCTATGCTTCTAAAACTTAACTCTAACTCTTTTAAACTCTACACCCTCGCTATAACATGGCATTCTGCACTATTGTTTCCTTCTCTATGAACTGTATGCTTTGTCTATATAGCCCACAAAAAATACTTTTCACTGTATACTAATACATGTGACAGTGATAAATTAAATCAAACCAATATTCCAATTGATAGTTGAGTAATTAAAGTCCCTTATTATCATTTTATATTTTGCACATTTCTTTTGATGCAAAAATGGAAATAAACCTAAAATAGGCAAAAATGCTGCAATCTGAAACAAGAAGGTGCTGGAAAACTTCGCAGATCTGGCAGCATTCATGAGAGCAAGATACCTGGTCCACTGTAATGCTTTAGTGGAGCACAACGCAGCATCTCATCTTTTGGTTGGGTACGCTTCAGCCGTCGGGATTTAACATTGACTTGGACAGCTTTACACTATGACCTTTCTTCTCCATCTTGAATCCCTTTTTAAAAATATCCCATACATGTGTTGCCTCAACCACACCCCCCCACCAGGCCATCTGTTCTTTGTTCTTAAAAGTTTTTGTTGCTTTTGTTGCAATCTCGCACAAGTACAATTTAATATCTCACACAAACTGTTAACTCTGCTCAGGTCTGCTTCCAGATAGATGCCGCCTGGCCTGCTGAATTTTCTAAGGAGTCTCACAACACCAGGTTAAAGTGCATCAGGTTACAAAGTCCTATTTCTTGCTGCGTTTACCCCAATCCAACGCTGACATCTCCGCATCGTGACGACCATCGACATTGCTTAATTTTACCAGTGTTTTCAGTTCTTTTTGTCAATAAAATTATCCTTTATCTTTCAGATTTAGAATAGTTCTATGATTGTAATAGTTTTTGAAAGCAAATTTTGTTTGAAGATAAACTACATCTTGACGCAACTATACTTCAATACTGTTATTACCTAAAACCGCAATTTATAATACTGCAGTCTATTCTTGTCTCCTGACGGTTGGTGTGATTTTATTTGAGGTTGGGCTCGAGGCAGTGCGAGGCTGCGAAGGCGACACCAGCTCCAGCTGCCAATCAGGGCAGGCGGGCTGGCTTGGGCGGGACCAGGAACATGCTGTCAATCAGCAGTATGGGCGGGACCTAATTGTCAATCAGAAGTGTGGGTCAAAGGGGCTGGGCCAAGTTGTCAATCAGTGCGTCGTGGGCAGGCACTGAGCCAATCCTCAAGCGGCATGGGCGAGGCTGGGCGGAGTGACTGAACTGTCAATCAAAGCAGCACGGACGGGCTGGGCGGAGTGACTGAGCTGTCAATCAATGTGGCCAGGGCGGAGCTGGGCGGTGTGACTGAGCTGTCAATCAAAACGGCATGGCGGGGTTGCGCGGAGTGACGGACCTGTCAATCAAAGCGGCATGGGCGGGACGGATTGACGGAGTTCGGGCAGAGTTGGCAAGGGACGAGGCCAGGCTGCCAGTCGGAGCAGTTTCGGCCCGCGCCAGTCTCAGTCTGGTCTGGTCTATCATTTACAGCCATTTGGGCGGGGCCGGGCTGGTAATCGGAGCAGTTTAGGTAGGAGGTAGGGCCGAGCTATCAATCAGAGGTATCCAGGCGGGAGGTGCGGTGATTCTGGCTGGGGTACAAGGCCGGATCACGGATGCTGTTTGTTTAAGTGAGGAGAGCGGAGACATGAGAACAGCTTCAAGGAGGAGGCAGCAGCATCTGCCGCCACCACCATGTGTACCTTCACATCTTACAACACAGGTAAATGTAGCCAGAGCCTCAGGAACACACTGCAACTCACTGAGGGAGCAAACGCTAAATAGCATGAGTAGCAATTTCCGGCTTGCCTCTGCTGAAGATAGCTTTAAAATAGCTCGGCTTTGTGGTTGTAGCCCTTCTGGAGATCAACGTATACTACTGCATGTTCTTATATATTACAGCATTGGAATTATTCAGCCCACTGAGTCTGCAAGTTATCTGTAGAGTAATCCAATCAACCCCATTCCCCTAATAACTCTGCAAACTTCTTTCCATCAGTTGTCTATTCCATACAGTGCAGAAGGAGGTCATTTCCCCCCATCGAGTCTGCACTGACTCTCTCATCTTAGCCAGACCCACCCCCTCTTCCCTGTAACCCAGGGCATTTACTATGGTTAATCCACCTAATGTACATAATTTTGGCCATTGGAATAACATGACTAATCCTTTTGAAATAATTTGTCACAAGTAAGGCTTACGATAACACTGCAAAGAAGTCATGACATTCCTCTAGTTGCCGCAGTCTGACACCTGTTCAGGTCAATGTACCTAACCAGCACATCTTTCAGAATGGGGGAGGAAACTAGATATAAGGAGAAAGTGCAAACTTGACACAGTCAGTGACCAAGCCAAGAATCAAACATGGGTCTCTAATGCTGTGAGGCAGCAGTGCTAGCTACTCTGCCACCTCATTTGCTTTGTCTCACATTCCTGATTTATCTCTTGCCCAAAGTCTTGAACCTGTGTTCCTCCTACTCCTTCCGCTATCAGGAGTAAGTGCTTCTTTGTCAATCTCATCCCAATCTGTTATCATTTTGTATATCTCTATCAAACCTTCCCTCAATTTCCTCCCGGGTGCTCTGGTTTCTTCCACAGTCCAAAAAATGTGCAGGTTAGGTGGATTTGCTATGATAAATTTCCCTTTAGTGTCTCAGGATGAGTAGGTAGATGGATTAGCAGAATAAATGTGAGGTTATGAAAATGTGAGGGATGGACTGGGGTAAAATACTCATTCAGAAAATCAGTGAAGACTTGATGGGCCACATGGCTTGTTCTGCACTGAAAGGATTCGTTGATTTAGCCTACGTTGTCTCTGTCCCTTTTGCCATTTCTCGGTATTAAAATTCTATCTGCTGCTTATTTGCTCATTCCACTAGTTATCCGTTTCCTGTTGCAGTTGATTCTCACTGCCATTCATTTGGGTTTGGTTTCATCTTAAAATTTTGAAATGCATCAAAAAAATAGTGGTCCTAGCTTTGAACTTTGCTCAGTATGGGGGAAGAAACTGGAACACTTGGAAGAAACTCACATATAGGGAAAAAGTGCAAATTTGACACAGACAGTGACCAAGCCAAGAATCCTCTCAACTGGTTCTGAGTAGGGGGATCATCAATGAGGTGTGAATAATGCAGGGTAGCTGAAGACTACTTAGTATCTTTTCATTTACATTTAAATGTAGTTGTGGAGAACACTGGGATACAGGGTTGCAAACTGGAAAGTATTGAAGTAGATAAGGAGGATGTGCTAGATATTCTTGAGGGTTTGAAGTTAGATAAGTCCCCTGGGCCGGACGGGATTTACCCTAGGATTCTCTGGGAGGCGAGAGAGGAGATTGCAGAGCCTCTGGCTCTGATCTTCAGGTCGTCGTTGGCTACGGGTATAGTGCCGGAAGACTGGAGGATAGCGAATGTGGTCCCATTGTTCAAGAAGGGGAAGAGAGACTTTCCAGGGAATTATAGGCCAGTGAGTCTTACTTCTGTTGTGGGCAAAGTATTGGAGAGAATTATTAGGGATAGGATTTATAGTTATTTAGAGAGAAATGAATTGATTGGGGATAGTCAGCATGGTTTTGTGAAGGGTAGGTCGTGCCTTACTAACCTTATTGAGTTTTTTGAAAAAGTGACCAAAGAGGTGGATGGGGGTAAGGCAGTTGATGTGGTATATATGGACTTTAGTAAGGCGTTCGATAAGGTGGCCCATGGAAGGCTTCTGCAGAAAATGCAGATGTATGGGATAGAGGGTGATTTAGCTAATTGGATTAGGAGTTGGCTAGCAGATAGAAGACAGAGGGTGGTGGTTGATGGGAGATATTCATCGTGGAGTTCGGTGACAAGTGGTGTACCTCAGGGGTCTGTTTTGGGGCCCCTGCTGTTTGTAATTTTTATAAATGATCTGGATGAGGGTATTGAAGATGGATTAGTAAATTTGCGGATGACACCAAAAGGTGTTAGGAAGGCATACGGAGTCTTAGCTTTTATTGGTAGGGGGATTGAATTTTGGAGCCGCAATGTCATGTTGCAACTGTACAAAACTCTAGTGCGGCCGCACTTGGAGTATTGTGTGCAGTTCTGGTCCCCACATTATAAGAAAGATGTGGAGGCATTGGAGAGGGTACAGAGGAGGTTTACCAGGATGTTGCCTGGTATGGAAGGCAGGTTGTACGAAGAGAGGCTGAGGGATTTGGGATTGTTTTCATTAGAAAGAAGGCGGCTAAGAGGAGACCTTATTGAAAAATATAAGATGATTAGAGGTTTAGATAGGGTGGACAGTGATAGCCTTTTTCCGAGGATGGAGAGAGCTAGCACGAGGGGACATAGCTTTAAATTAAGGGGTGGTGGTTTTAGGACAGATGTCAGAGGTAGGTTCTTTACCCAGAGGGTGGTAAGGGTATGGAATGCCTTACCTGCGTCAATTGTAGATGCGCCAAGTTTGGTGGCGTTTAAGAGGCTAGTAGATAAGTTTATGGATGAAAAGGGAGTGGTTTAGGTTAGAGGGTCACTGCTTGTTCCTAATTGGTCGGCGCAACATCGAAGGCTGAAGGGCCTGTTCTGTGCTGTAATGTTCTATGTTCTGTCTTTTGGATCAACTTTATTGATTTTATATAGACCTTCAATAGCCTATATTGGCCTTCACTTTGGAAAATTCTGTCTTCATTTGATATTCCATCAAGTTATTTATGAGAATTCCAGATGTTGTATCAGGACAGAGGATGATAATTGAACTACTGTCAGGGATCATAGTTGCATCCTTTCCCCTATTATTTTTATTCTCACCATTGATTGGGTATTAAGGAAGTCAATCAAGTATTTTAACTTGGATTGAAATGGATCAGTGATAGCTTACAGATTTGGCCTTTGAAAATGATATTATTGCTCTGTTGGACACACAGTAGGGTTATAACAACTCATTAGCTCAATCAGCAATCAGGCTGAGAGAATTGGACTTGCCATAAATACCAAGAAAACAAGAAATATAATGACAGGAAACCACCTACAAAGAACAGGTACAATCAAAAAGCATTGGCATCGTAAAGGATTCACCTTTCTGCATAGTTCTGTTAATAGTGGGAGAGGCATAGACAAAAAGCTCAATGTGAGAATAGGTAAAACATTATCAGCTTTCAATCAACTGAAAAAAAAGATTTGGAAAAGCAAAAACCTTTCTATGAAAACAAAGCTTAGGTTTTACAAAGCAAATGTGGTTTCCATTCTATATGGTTGTGAAATTTGAAACCTGAAAAAGAATGCCTTTAATATCAAAGGCCTTTGAAGGATTCCAGGCATACTATGGGCTGGTTTGTACACCTGACACTGAGGTAAGAACAACCTCCAGTTTGACCCACCAGCTGCAAAAGATGGCTCAGTTGGCTTGGCCATGTCACCTGACTTCCATCTAGTAACACAAAGTAGAATAAAATAGCATAGATTGGAAAAGACTAAGTCATTGTTGAGCACTTCAGAATTCTAAGGAAAGAGTAGACAGGATAATTCAGTAAAAGTCATCTAGATTTGACGAAGATTGGGCCATGCCAAATCTTCTTTGCAGCCTGTTCATCAGGTCAGACATGGCTGACGGTCAACTTACCGATCTGGACTTTGATATTGCTGGCCTGGCAGAAACAGATTGCACAGCTCATTAACTCTATCAGGCTGAGAGAATGGGACTCATCATAAACACCAAGAATGTCTGAGATGAATTGGTGTTAAATTGTCAGTGGAGATCTTCAGCTGGTCACCAAACTTAGGGTTGAAGTGGGAATATTGTCTGTTGATAGAAGAGTAAGGCATTCTTTGTCTGTTTCATGTATCCATGTGGGGAGCTACTGAGTCCCACTCTGGACATAGTACATAGGGAGAAACTGTTTTTTTGGTGGAAGGATCAAGAACCAGAGGACACCAATTTTAAGGTGATGGGCAAAGGAAACAACATTAAAAAATGTTTAAATGCAGCGAGTGGCTTTGAAATGATCTGTTTGCCTCAGTCATTTCCCAATGCTATTGAGTTTCATATTTTAATCACACTGAATGAAGACAATTTTCCTAATCTTCCTGCTTATAAATGCTTTTGTACTTAATAGTACAAAAGTGCTTGTTTTTGCATAGCTCCACAAGTGGAAACATCCTCGCCACATCTACATTCCATTCATAATTTTGGAGATCTCAGTCTAATTCATGTTCTGTGCTTTACTATGTCCTGTTCACTCCTTCGTGCTAGCTGTAATCTCTTAATCCTGGTACCACCCATTTAAATCTTTTTTGCACTTTCTCCAGTTCCACAATTTTTTTTATTGTATAGAACATAGAACATTACAGCACAGAACAGGCCCTTTGGCCTTTGATGTTGCGCCGACCAATGTAAAAAGCAATGCCCCTCCAAACTAAACCATTCCCTTCTCTTCCATATACTTATCAACTAACCTCTTAAACGCCACCAAACTTGGCGCATCTACAACTGCTGCAGGCAGGGCATTCCACTCCCGAACCACCCTTTGGGTAAAGAACCTACCTCTGATATCCGTCCTATAACTATCACCCCTTAATTTAAAGCTGTGTCCCCTCGTGCTAGCTTTCTCCATCCTAGGAAAAAGGCTATCACTGTCCACCCTATCTAAACCTCTAATCATCTTATATGTTTCAATAAGATCCCCTCTTAGCCGCCTCCTTTCTAACGAAAACAACCTCAAATCCCTCAGCCTCTCTTCATAAGACCTGCCCTCCATACCAGGCAACATCCTGGTAAACCTCCTCTGTACCCTCTCCAATGCCTCCACATCTTTCTTATAATGTGGGGACCAGAACTGCACACAATACTCCAAGTGCGGCCGCACTAGAGTTTTGTACAGTTGCAACATGACGTTGCGGCTCCGAAATTCAATCCCTCTACCAATAAAAGCCAAAAGTATGGAGACTAGGCCTTGGCATGATATTCTATGTGCAATTTGGTCAGGATGTTTTGCTGAGCTGCAATGTTATTTTTAATCATTTGTTTTCCAACATTCCTACTTCCTTTGATTTCAACACCTTTCAGTTCCTTATTTACTAGTATGTCGATGATATTTATGGTAAAGTTCATTTGCCACTTTCTAATGTTTTCTTGCATTCTGTTGTTTTCTCTTTCAGTGTTAGCTATAGCCCCAGTTTGATATCTGCAAATATTCATCAAGCTACTCACCTTTTCCTAAATCTGAATCATTGGTGCAAATTGTCAGTAACCGTAATTTCAGCATTGACCGATATGGGATATTGAACTTAGAGCGTAGAACAGCACAGCACAGTACAGTCCCTTCGGCCCTCAATGTTGTGCCCAGCTTTGTCCAAATCCAAGATCAAGCTATCCACTCCCTGTAATCCTGGTGTGCTCCATCTGCTTATCCAATAACTGCTTGAAAATTCCTAAAGTGTTTGGCTCCATTATCACAGCAGGATATGGTAGTAACTTTCAAGGGGTGCCTTGACAAGTACTTGAATAGGATGGGAATAGTGGGATGTGGTCTCTGGAAAGGTAGGGGGTTTTAGTTAAGTCTTGGAGCAGGCTTGGAGGGCTGAAGGGCCTGTTGCTGTGCTGTAATTGTCTTTGTTTTTAAAATGAGGCTTAATCTAATATTTTCGGTTCATATGAAGATACCATACACCAGTCATCAAAGGGTTATGGATTTTTCCCAGTGTTCTAGCCAGCATTTACCACATTTAAAAACTGAATAACTGACCAGTTACATTGCTGTTTATGGGGAATTGCTGTGCCCAAACCAGCTTCCAAATTGGCCTAAATCACAGCCATGACTCTACTTTAAAAGTAATTTGGTGGTGTAAAAATGTTTTGTTATTTTCTATGGTCAAAAAGGTGACATATAAATTCAAGTACATTTTTTTTTCAGGATTTTTCCTGTGCTGGTTTTCAACCCATAATCACCCATTTCTTATGTGGCAAAATTCACCTTACTCTTGATAGCTTCGGCCTGTCTGGTGGCCATAAGAAATTAACCTCAGCCACGCTATTACTTTGAAGATATAGTGAAACATACAGCATCAACAACTATGAAGGTAATGATTACTTTTTCTTTCTCCAGAAAAGCAATACGGGTCAAGTTTGTCCCACAGAAGGCAACAACGAATCATCTTCACAACTGAGAGTCTATCCTCGATTCATTTCCTCTTTAAAGTACCTCCTTCTGATGGTTGTGATTCCACCATTCCTTAATTATGCATCTTTACAGAGAGAAGCAACATTACTTCAGCCTCATGGTGAGATCTTATATACTCTTGCATCTATAAGCTCATTTGTAATTGAAAGTATTAGCTATGAAGGTCCAATGTCTAAATAATTGTCCCAATTCACGTATTGTAAACTGAGGCAAAAATTACTCCAGCTTTTATGTTCTGGAACTAGACATTTTTTGTGTGCTGTTCCTATTCCTGTTTATTTTAACTATCAATACTTATGTCGCATTTTATTGTGGAAAATATCTCAACACATTGTGTGATTACAAACAAAGGAATTTAAAATAAAAATGTTTAAAAATAAGACAAATATATTTTCAATTAAAAAATATTCAAAATGGGAAAAAATTGTGTCAGAATTTCATACTCTATTTGTAACAAACATTTTCCATGGAGAATTGACTGTTGTGACTTCGTGACAAGGTTCTGATGGAAATTGTTCTTGTAAATCTAGCAAACTTTACACACCGCCTTGAGCGGCCACACTGTAGCATTATAGTGTAGTTTTTTAGTGTAGTCATGGTTGTGATTTAGGCAAAATTGGAAGCTGGTTTGGGCACAGCAATTCCCCATAAACAGCAATGTAACTGGTCAGTTATTCAGTTTTTAAATGTGGTAAATGCCGGCTAGAACACTGGGAAAAATCCATAACCCTTTGATGACTGGTATCGAACTCCGGGCCATATATTCGTCCCCCGAGCACCCGTAAAGCTACTTTCAGTCATGAACAGAAGTGATGGGGAGATGTTATTGATAGCATCTTCAGGTGGCACTTAACCCATCAATAACTTGCTCACTAATGCTGATTCTATCAGCAATACCCAACTGTTAAACTCATTTCAGCTTTCCCCCAAAGGGAAACAAAAGAGCTCAATTCCAGAGGTGATATGAGTGTGACTGTTCTGGATATCAAGGCAGCTTTTGGTCAAGTGTGGCATCAGGACCTTGAGTAAAATTGAAGTCAGTGGGAATCAGGAGGAAAAACCCTGCAGTGATTAAAGTCACACCTGTAAGAAAGTTTAATTTTGATAATTATTTAAAATTTGTTATGGACATTAATCAAATATCCAGGTATGCCAACCTGATATGGTTTTATGCTGAATTCTAGGACACTAGTTCATTGCATGACTTTGGCTCAACATCACACACAAACTTGACAAGATAGAAAAATATATGACCAGTGATACAAGAAACAAAGGTTGAACAATTATTGGTGATCTACCTCACTAGAAATTAAAATTATTAGCTCTGTTCTCTAAATTTAAAAATAATTAAAGACCGAGTGTTAAAACATTCAGCTTTTGTGCATTAACTTAGTACTATTTATCTTACAATGTTGAAAAAATGTCATTTTATTTCATAGAAGATTTTCATTTTATAAGTTTGGAATTAGTTGTGTAGTTAGCTTTTGTAACTTGAGAGTTCTTTTAAATTTTAATATCTGTTAGCTAAATGTGTTGTGTTATCACACACCAATCACTTTCAATGTGTTTTCTATAGACTGCAATTTCTGTAACTTTTTAGGTTTGCAGAACTATGGTGTGTTTTTTCATGACTTATATCAAACGCTGTAGCAAATCAATTGAGTCAGCAAAAACATATTGATAAGCGCCTGTTTTAATGAAGTTCTAATGTGGAGATGCTGGTATTGGACTGGGATAAACACAATAAAGTTCACAACGCCATTGTGATGTAAGACATGGTCTCACGTGGTGTTGTGAGACTTCTTACATACTGATGTTATAGATTAATTTGACATTTGGACCAATGAATCCATGTTTTCAGACATTTCATGCTGTCTTATCTCAAATAAAAACACATAAAAAAATTACAAGAAGAAATTAAAGATTACTCTTGGAGCTAAAGGGATCAAGAGATATAGGGGTTGGGTGGAAGGCAGAATCAGGATATAGAATTTGATGCTCAGCCATGACCAAAATGAATGTTGGAGCAGGCTCATGGGCCGAATGGTTTACTCCTGCTTCTATTTTCTATGTTTCGATGTACTTCCACTTGTATTTCATATTATATGTAATATATATACATTTCTGATTAATAACAATTAAATGAAGTCTGAGACAATTACTGAAGATATCAATCATAAGGGCAAGACAGCATATTTCCCCCATCCTGAACAAAAGGGCAAGGGAGATATTGTAAAATATCATCTTAGCAGGAAATCAAAGAAGTGACCGAAACTAATTTTAATGAGAAGGATAGCCCTTCATCTTGATGGCCGGCCAAGAGGTGGGGGAATTGAAATCAAATAGCTGACCATATCTTTGAGAAACCAATTAGAAATTGATCATGTACCATTGAGACCAATCGCCGAATGATCATGCACCCATTACGTTAATTAAGGTATAGTCTTGTCTCAAACATAGTTGGTCACGCTGTGGTTGTGGCTTGGAAAGAGTTAATAAGCAGCAGCTTGCACTGAGCAAGTCGTACAGCAATTGACTGCTGTCTATAGGGAAGCAGTAGTTGCTGAGGGAGGCAAAAGATGAATTTGCTAAGTTTCTGATGGAAATCTTTGTTTCTTAGTAAGGTGTTTGACAAAGCCCCTCATGGGAGGTTAGTTGAGAAGATCAAAGCTAATGGGATACAAGGACAGGTAGCTAGATGGATAAGTAACTGGCTTGGTAATAGGAGACAGAGAGTAATAGTGGAAGGGTGTTTTTCTAGCTGGAGGTCGGTCACTAGTGGTGTGCCGCAGAGCTCGGTACTGGGACCTCTTCTATTTGTAATATATATAAATGACTTGGTAGAGGGAGTAAGTGGAGTGATCAGCAAGTTTGCAGACGATACAAAGATGGCTGGACTTGCGGATAGTGAGGAGCATTATCAGGCGATGCAGCAGGACATAGGCTGGTAGCTTGGGCAGACAGATGGCAGATGGAATTCAACCCTGAGAAATGTGAGGTGATGCATTTCGGGAGAGAGGTATATGATAAAGGGTAGACCTATTAAGAGTATAGAAACGCAGAGCGACCTGGGGATGCAGGTGAACAAGTCTCTGAAGGTGGCAGAGCAAGTGGAGAAGGTTGTGAAGAAAGCATATAGTATGTTAGTCTTTATAGGAAGGGGTATAGAGTACAAGAGCTGGCCTTTAATGTTGCAGTTGTATAAAACGCTGGTTAGACCTCATTTGGAATACTGCGTCCAGTTCTGGTCGCCTTACTACCGGAAGGACGTGGAGACTCTGGAGAGAGTGCAGAGGAGTTTTACCAGGATGCTGCCTGGTATGGAAGGTCTGAGTTACGAGGAGAGGTTAGGCAAATTGGGACTGTTTTCCTTAGAAAGACGTAGACTTAGGGGAGATCTAATAGAGGTGTACAAGATTATGAGGGGTATAGATAGAGTAAACAGGGTTAAGCTTTTTCCTAGGATGGACTTGAATAGCATGAGGGGTCACGGGCTTAGGGTGAGGGGGGTAAGGTATAATTTGGATGCTAGAGTGAGTTTTTTCACACAGAGGGTGGTGGGGGGTATGGAATGCGCTGCCAAGTAAAGTGGTGGAGGCAGGTACTCTGGAGTTATTTAAGAAATACTTAGATGGGCACATGAACAGAATGGGAATGGAGGGGTATAGAAAACTGATTTAAAATAAGGATCATGAGCCTTGGGAGTCCCTGGGAAGTTTGTAAATAGATGATGATATTGATGTACTTGTTTTTATCCTACAGGTGCTTTGGTCCACCTTGTTGTCTAACGAGGGGCATACACGCGATGGGTCGTGAGAGAGCTGCTCTTGGATTTTTTTTCGAGAGTATCCTAGTGCTTCACGTCGTTAGTGTACGCTTGACCTGGACCATTTGATGGGCAACACGACAGCTCAGTGACTATCGCTGTGTTGTGCAGATACATGGATTTGGGCCTGTGTCTGTGGGAGTTTGCGCATTCTCCCCGTGCTTACGTGGGTTTTCTCCAGGTGCTCCGGTTTCCTCCCACATCCCAAAGATGTGCTCTTAGGCTAATTGGCAAAACAAATTCTCCCTAAATTGTCTCAAATTTGGTTTTTAATCCATAGATCTATAAACATGGACAGGGATCGCGGCAAGAAGTGGGAACATTGGGGTGGCGGCGTGGGCTCGTTGGGCCGAAGGGCCTGTTTCCCGTGCTGTTTTGTTCTTTGTTCTTTATTGGTCGTTGGTGAGGTATCAGGATTGGAGGATGGCCAATGTTGTCCCATTATTTAAGAAAGGTAGCAAGGATAACCTGGATAATTATAGGCCAGTGAGCTTGACATCAGTGATAGGGAAACTGTTGGAGAAGATTCTTCGAAATAGGATCTATAAACATTTGGTATTGTGCGGTCTTGTTAGCGACAGACAGCATGGCTTTATACGTGGGAGGTCATGTCCCATTAATTTAATTGAGTTTTTTGAAAACGTGACAAAAAGATTCATGAGGGAAGGGCTGTGGATGTTGCCCACATGGACAAGGTCCTTCATGGCAGGCTGATGCAAAAGATTAAATCTCATGGGATCGGAATGAACTGGTTTGGCCATAGAAGGTAGAGGGTAGTATTGGAAGAGTGTTTTCCTGAATGGACTAGTAGTGTTCTGCAGGGATCAGTGCTGGGATCTCTGCTGTTTGTAATACACATAAATGGACTTGGAAGAAAACGTAGCCTGTCAGATTAGCAAGTTTGTTGGTACTAAGATTGGTGGAGTTGTGGATACTGATGACGATCATCAGAAAATACAGCAGGATATAGATTGGTTGGAAAATTGGGCAGAGAAATGGTAGGTGGAATTTAAATCATAGAATCATAAAAACCTACAGTGCAGAAAGAGGCCCTTCGGCCCATTGAGTCTGTACCAACCACAATCCCACCCAGGCTCTACCCCCATGTCCCTATAATCTGGACAAATGCGAGTTAATCATTTTGATAGATCCAATTCAGGTGGGAGCTGTAAAATAAATGATAGAACAATCAGGAGCATAGACACACAGTGATCTATGATTACAGGTCCATATATCCTTAATAGTGGCAGCACAAGTGGAAAAAGTGGCAAAGAAAGCACACAGCAAGCTTGCCTTCATCAAATGGGGATTCAGGTATAAATGTTGGCAAATTATATTGCAGTTGTATAAAACATTGGTTAGACCACATTTGGAATACTGTCAATTCTGGTCGCCACTTTATCAAAAGGACGTAGAGGCTTTGGAGAGAGTGGCAAGAAAGGTCTACCAGATGTTGCCTGGTACGGAGGGTATTAGCTTATAAGGAGAGATGGAATAAAGTGGGATTGTTCTCCCTAAAAAGACAGGAGTTGAGAGGCAACATGATAGAAGTTTACAAAATTATGAGAGATATAGGTAGGATGAACAATTGGAAGCTTTTTTCCAGGGCAGAAATGACAATTAAAAGGGGGCACACAAGTTCTAGATAAGTGGAGATGTGCGGGAAAGGCTTTTTACACAAAGATAGTGGGGGCTTAGAATGCAGTGCCAAGTTAGGTGGTTTAGGCAATTATATTAGCCATGTTTAAGACTTATCTTGATAGGGAATAGAGGGATATAAGCGGTTGGTTAGATAGGTAAACTTGATTGGCGCAGGATGGAGGACCGAAGGGCCTGTTTCTGTGCTATACTGTTCTTTGTTTTGATGGAGTGTATGGAGACCAAGAATGGACTTTTCCTATCCTGTCCACTACAGGAATCATAGCAGGTGAGGGACGGACCACGTTGACTTGAGTGGCATTTTTCCTGTTTTGGTGTGAGCACATCTGGAAAATTTTGCAGTCAGAAATGGGAAAATTCATAATGGGGAATAAGGAAATGGCTGAGGAATTAAATTTGTGCTTTGCTTCAGTTTTCGCAAAGGAAGACATGAATGATGTACCAGGAGTGCTGAAACGTAATTTAGTGAGGAGTTGAAGAAAATCAGCATTGGTGGAGAAATAGTTTTGGGAAAATTAGAGTAATAAAAGTTTACAGCATGGAAACAGGCCCTTTGGCCCATCTTGTCCATGCCATCCAGTTTTTACCACGAAACTAGAATCCCTACAGTGCAGAAAGAGAGCATTCGATCCATCAAGCCTGCACTGATAACAATTCCAACTAGGCCTTATGTCTGTAAGCCTACTGTTTACTCTGCTAATCCCCCTGATACCAGGGAATTAATTTAGCATGGCCAATCCACCTAACCCATGCATCTTTGTACTGTGGGAGAAAACTGGAGCATCTGGAGGAAACCCACAGACACAGGGAGAATATGCAAACTCCATACAGCCAGTGACCCAAGGCCGGATATGAACTCTGTTCCCTTGGCACTGTGAGACAGCAGTGCTAACCTGATGCTAGCTAATGAGCCAGGACAGGTGTCGGATCTCACGGTAGGTGAGCATCTTGGGAATGGAGATCATAATTCTATCTTTTTCACGATAGCAATGGAAAGAGATAGGATCAGGCAGGCTAGGAAGGTGTATGTCTGGAGTAAGGGGAAATATGAAAACATTAGGCAGGTAATTGGACGTATAAACTGGAAGGAGGCGTTCTTGGGGAAGAGTACAGAAGGAAAGTGGTGGATATTCAAGGAATGTTTGTCTGGGGCTCTGCAAGACAACGTTCCGAGGAGACAAGGAGGTTTTGATAGGACGCGGGAACCGTGGTGCACGAAGGTTGTGGTGAAACTAGTTAGGAAGAAAAGAAAGGTGGATAAAAGGTTCAGAAAGCTAGGAGATATTAAGGATCTAGAGGAGTATAAGGTGTGTAGAAAGGAGCTTAAAAAGGAAATTAGGAGAGCCAGAAGGGGCCATGAGATGGCATTGGTGGGTAAGATTAAGGAGAATCCCAAGGCCTTCTACAAATATGTGAAAAGTAAAAGGATGAGAAGAGAAGGGATAGGGCCTATAAAAGGTGAAGGGGGAAAAGTCTGTGTGAATCTGGAAGAAATGGCAGACGTGCTTAACGAGTACTTTGCCTCGGTATTCACGGTGGAAAGTGAACTGGGAGATTGTACTGCAGGTTTGAGGCATATGGAAAAGATTGAGTATGTGGATGTTAGGAAAGAGGATGTGTTAGACCTGTTAAATTCTATCAAGATAGACAAGTTGCCGGGACCGGATGGGATGTACCCCAGGTTATTGTGGGAGGTGAGGGAAGTGGTTGCAGAGCCCCTGGCGATGATATTTGCGTCGTCCATAGAAACGGGAGAGATTCCAGAGGATTGGAGAATTGCGGATGTGGTTCCTATCTTTAAGAAAGGAAATAGGGATAGTCCAGGAAATTACCGACCGGTGAGTCTGACTTCAGTGGTTGGTAAGTTGATGGAGAGGCTTCTGAGGGATAAGATTTATGAACATTTGGAGAAGTTTGGACTGATTAGAAATAGTCAGCATGGTTTTGTCAAGGGCAGGTCATGCCTTACGAACCTGGTTGAGTTCGTCAAAAATGTGACTGAACACATTGACGAAGGAAGACCGGTGGATGTAGTGTACATGGACTTTAGCAAGGCATTTGATAAGGTCCCCTATGCAAGGCTTCTGGAGAAGGTGACAGGGCATGGGATCCAAGGGGCTTTGGCCTCGTAGATCCAGAACTGGCTTGCCGGCAGAAGGCAGAGAGTGGTTGTGGATGGGTCTTGTTCTGCATGGAGGTCGGTAACCAGTGGAGTGCCCCAGGGATCTGTTCTGGGACCCCTGCTGTTTGTCATTTTCATAAATGACCTGGATGAGGAAGTGGAGGGATGGGTTAGTAAGTTCGCCGATGATACAAAGGTCGGTGGTGTTGTGGATGGTCTGGAGGGATGTCAAAAGTTGCAGTGGGACATAAACAGGATGCAAGACTGGGCGGAGAAGTGGCAGATGGACTTCAACGCGGATAAATGTGTAGTGGTCCATTTTGGCAGGAATAATGGGATGAAGGAGTACAATATAAGGGGTAGGAGTCTTAGCTGTGTTGTAGAGCAGAAGGATCTTGGGTCCGGGTCCATAGGACTCTTAAATCGGCCTCGCAGGTGGAGGAAGTGGTCAAGAAGGCGTACGGTGTACTGGCCTTCATTAATCGAGGAATAGAGTTTAGGAGTCAGGAGGTAATGATGCAGCTCTATAAGACTCTTGTCAGACCCCACTTGGAGTATTGTGCGCAGTTCTGGTCGCCTCATTATAGGATGGATGTAGAGGCTATTGAGAGAGTTCAGAGGAGATTTACAAGGATGCTGCCTGGATTGGGAGGCAGGCCTTATGAAGATAGGTTGAGGGAGCTGGGACTCTTCTCACTGGAGAGACGTAGGTTGAGAGGCGACCTGATAGAGGTTTATAAAATGTTGAGAGGAATAGATAGGGTGGACTCTCAGAGACTATTTCCCCGAGCTGAAATGGTCACTACGAGAGGACACAGATTTAAGGTGCAGGGAAGCAAATACAAAGGAGATGTTAGGGGTAAGCTTTTCACTCAGGGTGGTGAGTGAATGGAATTGGCTGCCGTCGGAGGTTGTTGAGGCAAACTCACTGGGGTCTTTTAAAAGACTTCTGGATGAGTATATGGAAACGAATAGGATAGGGGGCTATAGATAGGTCTGTGGATTGGTAGATGTGATCGGCGCAACTTGTGGGCCGAAGGGCCTGTTTGTGCTGTATTGTTCTATGTTCTATGTTCTGTGTTCTAACCATTGTGCTACTGTGCTGTTCAATTGCCTGCATTTGGTTCAAAAACCTCTATGCCCATCTCATCCATGTAACTGTAAATGCTTTTTAAGGGACA
Organism: Sphyrna mokarran; assembly: GCA_024679065.1. Taxonomy (NCBI): domain Eukaryota; kingdom Metazoa; phylum Chordata; class Chondrichthyes; order Carcharhiniformes; family Carcharhinidae; genus Sphyrna; species Sphyrna mokarran. The sequence goes on along the minus strand of JAGIQG010000007.1, from coordinate 110,952,466 downwards.
AAATTGTACTCGCCTTTACTACTGCTTCTGGCAGCTCATTTCAGATACTCACCACCTTCTGAGTGAAAGAATTGACTCTCTCAACCCTTTTTTATCTCTCCTCTCTGACTTTAAATCTATGCCCTCTAGTTTTAGACTTTCCTACCTTTGAGAAAGAATGTTGATTATCTTGCTGATTTGCCCCTCTATGTAGTATACATTTTATAGACTTCTATAAGATCGTCCCTAAGTCTCCTACACTCCAGGGGGAAAAAAATCCTAATGTATCCAGTCTCTCATAACTCAAACCATCAAGTCCTGGTAGCATCCTAGTAAATCTCTTCTGCACTTTTTCTTGTTTAATAATGTCCTTTCTATAATAGGGTGACCAGAACTGTACAAGTGGCCTAATGAATAATAGTAAGAAGTCTCAGAACACCAGGTTTAAGTTCAACCAGTTTATTTGATAGTAATCCCACAAGCTTTCGGAAACAGTGTTCCTTCGTCGGGTGTGTGAAAGCTTGTGGGATTACTATCAAATAAACTGGTTGGAGTTAAACCTAGTGTTCTGAGACTTCTTACTCTGTTTACCCCAGTCCAATACTGGCATCTCTACATCATCATTTCAAACTAATGCCATGGAGCAGGCAGATGGGGTCACAGTTTAACATCTCATCTGAAAGACACTTTCCACTATCATACTGGAGATCATTAGTTAACAGTGTATACCTTTTAACAATGTAGTATCTGTTAATGATGTCTAATTAACTACTCTTGTCCATAAAGTAAACATAGTTGTGTTCTTCAGGTTATGAGTAGTTTTTTTGATTTTTTTTTAAAGATGTCAAATTTAAAAATTAAAAAAAGGTATTTTTCATTTTCTCTTTCTGATCTTTGTTCCTCTTTCTCTTTCTTTCTCACTTTGCTGCTACATTTCTCAAGTGGGACTCATGCAAAATATTTGCAGTGTTGAAAATGTTATGTTTCGAAAGTTTTCAAAGCATGATATAATTTATTGACAGAAGGTGAGCTGGTTGACATTGGACTGGGTCAGAAATTGTATTTAAGCTGTCAAGGGAAGGGGCATCCTGTTGGTAAGTAAGAATTTTTATTTGTTCTGATTTTTTTTGTTAGTATAATTATTTATTTTTTATAAAAAAAACTTACCAGAAATGGGAAGGAATAGTGAAGAAACTTGAGACAGGAAAAATGAAATAAATGATTTCTTGGATCCATAGCAATGTTTTGTTGAAAATGACAAACATACTACAGCATCTGACTGTGAAGAGTGTTAGAATACAGTGCAGAAGATGCCTTTCAGACCATTGAGTCTTCACTAGTATACGAGAAATGCCTGAGCTCCCATCTAATCCCATTTACAAGCACTTGGCCCATAGCCCTGAATGTTATGATGTGCCAAGTGCTCATCCAGTTATTTTTTAAACTATGTGAGCTAGTCCACTTTGATCACTCTCCCAGGCAGTCATTCCACACTGTCACCACCCTGTGGATAAAAAGGTTTTTCCTGCCCATCAGCTTGAACCTATGTTTGCCCCAAAATTGACCTTTCAACTAAACGGAACAGCTGGTCCTTATCCACTCTGCCCATGTTCCTTATAATCTTGTACACCTCAGTCAGGTTGCCCCTCAGACCTTTCTGCTCCAACGAAAACAACCAAGACTATCCAACCTCTCTCCATAGCTTAAATGTTCCATCCCACACAGCATCCTGGTGAATCTCTCTGTATCCCTTCCAGTGCAATCACATCCTTCTGATAATGTGGAGATGAGAACTGCATACAGTACTCTAGCTGTGGTCTCACCAAAGTTGTATGCAACTGCACATCACTTCCCTGCTTTTGTAATCAATGCCTTGATTGATAAAGGCAAGTATTCCATCTGCATTTTTCACCACCCTGCTAACATGGCCTTCTGCCTGTTGTGAAATTAGTGTTTGTAGAATTATAAAAATAATTGTAAAGGTGCTAAGAGCATAAAACATTATATGGTCTTTTTATAAAAAAAAACTGTTTTCTTTGTACTGAAGAGAAATAAGTGCATGCTAAAAAATGTAAGTGTATCGCTAGCCTAGGCCCTAATGCTGTCAAGCTGATTGGTTAAAATTCAAAAAAAACAATCAATTTAAGCCAGGGCACTTGAATTGCAGCAGCCTATCAGATTTGAATTTGATATTTTACATGGAAACACAGAAAAAAAGGAGCAGGAGAAGGTCATTCAGCCTTTTCAGTCCGATCCGCCATTCATTGCAATCATAGTTGATTGCCCACTCAGTAGCCTAATCTTGCTTTCTCCCCATAACCTTTGATTCCGTTTGCCCCAAGTGCTATACCTAGCTGCCTCTTGAATACATTGAATAATTTGGCATCAACTTCCCAAAGTTAGGGGAATCTAAAACTAGAGGGCATAGATTTAAGGTGAGTGGGGGGAGATACAAAAGCGTCCAGAGGGGCAATTTTTTCACACAGAGGATGGTGAGTGTCTGGAACAAGCTGCCAAAGGTAGTAGTAGAGGCAGGTACAATTTTTTCTTTTAAAAGGCATTTTGACAGTTACATTGGTAAGATGGGTATAGAGGGATATGGGCCAAATGCGGGCAATTGGGATTAGCTTAGTGATTTTAAAAAAAAAAGGCAGCATGGACAAGTTGAGTCAAAGGGCCTGTTTCCATGCTGTGAATATGTATGACTCATATATAAAAAAAACTGAGAACTGTACACCCATCCAGTTGTGGGGGTTTTTGGTATGTCATCGGGGTATGAAACCAGCTCCCAGCTCCAGAGAACTGCCAGAAGACAGCTTGCCAGCAACTGTCACAGTTCACAGCTTGAGAGAGAGAGAGACACGCAGTAACTGTTCTCTGCCAATGTAATAGCTGTTTTTAAAGAGAGCCCTATTTCAATTGTAAAGATACTGACAGAAAACAAAAGAAATTCAGCGAAGATGACAGAAGCACTCGGAAGATGACAAATCTGATTTAAAAACTGACTAAAAATTCTGTATCGCGTGCAAGAAACAATACTTTTCACTGTATGCTAAAGCATGTGACAAATCAAATCTAAAGTGGGAAATACCTCTTAATATTGCTGAAGAGATTCTGGGGATTGAAAATGCTCCACAGATTTGCCGAGGAAGTTGAGAAAAACAGGAAAAGGTGACACTTGTCGAATTAACAAACAGACTAAAATTGGTTTAACCAGGGCAAGTAGAAAAGATGGAATTGTGAAGGAGATAGCCAAACATTTAGGTGTCTCAGAGAAACAGTCAAGTGCAATGAAGTTAGAAGAAAACAATTTGCGAATGAGATAGTTGGAATTAGAAAGTGAACTTAAAAGGTTGGAGTTAGAAAAAGAGAGAGCGGGAGAAAGAGAAGAAAGAAAAAGATTGTTTGAGTTGGAAAAGATGAAGTTGGAACCTTAAGTGAAAGATGGAAGTGATGGTGAGCAAGCTGAGCATAGCCAACCGCCTGGTATGGATATGTGCAAATATGTCCAAACGTTACCAAAATTTGATGAAAACAACATGGAAGCCTTTTTGATCTCCTTTGAGAAATTGGCGACGCAGATAAAATGGCCAGAGGAGGTGTGGGTAATGTTAATTCAAAACAAGTTTGTTGACAGGGTGACTGAGATATTTACAGTGCTGCCACAGGAGGTGCCAGGAAAGTGCGAAGAAGTAAGGGAGGCTGTTTTGTGTGCTTAAGAATTTGTACCAGAAGCATATAGATAATGGTTCAGAAATGTGATTAAGGAACTAGGTCAGCCATAATTCAAGTTTTGAAGAATTAAACAAAGCAACTTTGATAGATGGGTGAGAATATTGAAGATAGGGAACATGTATGAAGTTTTAGAGATATTATTCTGCTGGAGGAGTTTAAATATTCACTTCCAGAAGTGATAAGAGCTCATGCTGAGGAACTAAAAGTTGAAACAGCAAGAAGAGTTGCAGAGATGGCAGATGAATACACATTAGTGCATTATTTGAAATCCGGCTTCCAACAACAATTTCATTCCATGCGGGATAAAAATTGGGAAAGAGGGAATTCGTTTAATGAAGAAAGAAAGTAGGTCATATTGGGAACAGTTTACTACCTGTGAAAAAAAGAAATCCAGGTAGGTAGGAAAGAGGTGAAAGATCTCATGTGTTTTCACTGTGATAAGGTGGGACACAAGTCAGGGTTGGTAGCTTAAGAAGGGCACTTAAAACAGTAAAAGAAATCTTGAGAGAAGTTGAGGAGCTGAGGGAGAGTGCACAGCCAAGGTAGGGGCTGGATGGTAAGGTGGTGCTTGATCTTTTCAAAAAGTTCACCTGTGTGGGTAAGGTTTACTCAGGTTGATTAAGTAAAGAAGTTAAAATATTCAGAGATATGGGAGCTCGTCTGTCTCTAATTGTAAGAGATGAAAATATTTGCGCTCCTTTTGAAATCTTGCCCGAGAGAATAGTGATATGTGGAATAAATGGTGAGAGGAGGAGTAGTGTTGCCCAATCAAGACTAGAGAAATGATAGTGGGAATGATGGAAAATTTAGCTATTCCAGGAATACGGTTTATCCTCAGAAATATATCTGCAACACTGGTGGGTGTGTTGTAGTGGAAAAGCCAGAATAAAACCAGGGAACTGAGGAGTTCAAAGAAAAATATCCTGGAATTTTTCCAATCTGTGTAGTGACAAGATCCCACAGCCATAAGTTAAAACAGGAAGGGAGAATAAAAGAAAAAGATGAAGGCGTTGAGGTCCAGTTAACTGAGTCTCTACTTGATGTGATGGTAAAAGAAAAACTGAAGCAGATAGAGAATCAGGCAATTAATTCTCAAAGATTAATGGAGTTGCAACGATGAGATGATAAAGGATTTATATCATAAAGCCTCTATAGAAAAAGAATTTGAATGTATTTTAGAATACGATTATCTTTAGGATAAAATTGTAAGGCAGAAATGGAGACTGTGGCAGGTTAGTGCAAATGAGAAATGGACGGAATTTAATTTTCAGATTGTACACATTCCAGGTCGTGAAAATGTTATTGTGGATGTTTTATCGCGAGTTTAAAAAAAAAACCAAATGGTTTTCATTTGTTTTCTTAAGGCGGAGGTGTTTGCTTGTAAAATTATTTAAATTGTAAAAATGCTAAGAGTAGAAAGCATTATATGGTCTGTTTATAAAATAAATTTGTTTGTTTGTACTTGAGAAAGCAGGTGCATACCAATGTATCGGTTGCCTAGGTGGTAATGTTGCCAAGATGACATGTTATTGAATTTTACCCTAGTTTAAACTAGCATTTGAATGGCAGCAGCTTATCAGATTTGAATTTGATGTTTTGGTAACTGGTAAACCAATCTTATTGTGTGGGTTTTTGGTATGTCATCAGGAGTATGAAACCAGCTCCCAGCTCCAGAGAATTACCAGGAGACTGTCTGCCAGCAACTGCCATAGTTCACAGCTAGTGAGAGAGACACAAACAGTAATTGCTCTGTATCAGTGTAATAGCCACATTTATATCTTAAAAGAAAACCTCATCTCAATCATAAAGGTACCAACAGAAGAAAGAAGACACAAGCTCCCAGAGATGACAAAGCTGGTTGAAATTTGAGAGTGACAAAAAGTTCTATTTTTTTGTTAATAAGTGAGAATTGTATCTATTTAAACAACATTCCATTTGAGTAGTGTTTTATTCAGGTTATTTATAGTTTAGTGAGCCTGTTTATTAGAAGAATAAAATGTTACTTGTTGCTTTAGAAGGGGAGCCTCAGGTAGTTATTTTGATTTGACTGCTAAAAGTTGCTGAAGCAGATATTACCCCTTCTTACACACTTTAACAAAATATGAAGGGAAGTAATCTGAGTGGTTGCATATTATTCCTCAGAGAGGAGATCAAGCTCCCTTTTGTAACACCGTTCATTGAATACTTGCTTATCAAATTACTAAGAATAAGAAGCAATCCAGAGTGAAAATATTTATTTGGGGAAGACTAGATTCATTAATATGTCTTTCTGCAATTATACGGTGCTCTGATGAGGCCACACCTGGAATATGCAGTTTTGTTTTCCTTATTAGAGGAAAGAAGTTCTTGTTCTGGAGGGAGTGCAAAGAAAGTTTACCAAACTGATTCCTGGGATGGCAGGACTGACATAGTCCTGACGTAGACAATTTGAGGAGAGATTGATCTGCTTATAATTGTATTCGCTGGGGAAGAATGAGGGGTAATCTAATTGAAACCTATAAAATTTTAATAGGACCAGATGGGGTAGTTGCAGGAAGGATGTTCTCAATAGTGGGGGAATCCAGAACCGAGATTACAATCTGAGCGTGCAGGGTAGACTGTTTAACGTAGAACATAGAACACTACAGCACAAACAGGCCCTTCGGCCCACAAGTTGTGCCGAACACATCAAAACCTATCCAGCCATAGACCTATCTATAACCCCCAATCCCATTGGATCCCACATACTCATCCAGAAGTCTTTTAAAAGACCCCAGCAAGTTCGCCTCGACCACCACCGACGGCAGCCGATTCCATTCACTCACCACCCTCTGAGTGAAAAACTTTCCCCTAGCATCCCCTCTGTACTTGCTTCCCTGCACCTTAAATCTGTGCCCTCTTGTCGCGACCATTTCAGCCCTGGGAAATAGTCTCTGAGAGTCCACCCTATCTATTCCTCTCAACATCTTGTAAACCTCTATCAGGTCGCCTCTCAACTTTTGTCTCTCCAGGGAGAACAGTCCCAGCTCCCTCAACCTGTCTTCATGAGGCATGCCTCCCAATCCAGGCAACATCCTTGTAAATCTCCTCTGCACCTTTCAATAGCTTCCACTTCCTTCCTATAGTGAGGCGACTGGAACTGCGCACAGTACTCCAAGTGTGGTCTGACAAGGGTCCTATAAAGCTGCAGCATTACCTCCTGACTCCTGAACTCAATCCCTCGATGAATGAAGGCCAGTACACCGTAAGCTTTCTTAACCACATCCTCCACCTGGGAGGCCGATTTGAGAGTCTTATGGACCCGGACCCCAAGATCCCTCTGCTCTTCCACACAGCTAAGACTCCTACCTTTGATAGTGTACTCATTCATCCCGTTGGATCTGCCAAAATGGACCACAACACATTTATCCGCGTTGAAGTCCATCTGCCACTTCTCCGCCCAGTCTTGCATCCTGTCGATGTCATGCTGCAACTTCTGACATCCCTCCAGACCATCCACAACACCACCGACCTTCGTGTCATTGGCGAACTTACTCACCCATCCCTCCACTTCCTCATCCAGGTCATTTATGAAAATGACAAACAGCAGGGGTCCTAAAACAGATCCCTGGGGCACTCCACTGGTGACCGACCTCCATGCAGAAGAAGAGCCATCCACAACTACCCTCTGCCTTCTGCAGGCAAGATGTAGAGATGCCGGCGTTGGACTGGGGTAAACTCAGTAAAGTTTTGCAACACCAATTTAAAATCCAACCAATTTATTTGATAGTAAATCCACGAGCTTTCGACACTATGTTGTGCCTTCGTCAGGCAAATGCAGTGTTCTAATCTGCAGAGGCACTCATATCCACACAGACAGTTACATACTGCTGATTAGAATGCGAATCCTTACATCTAACCTGCTATTCAAGTGTTAAAGTGGCTAACAATGTGTGTGAAGGAAATCCTGAGCATTGGTTAGAGAATTGTGTATTTTCTCCAGACAGCACAGTAAGTGAGGTTTTTTGCTAATCCAGGCAAGTTACGGGGGTTACAGATAGTGTGACATGAAGCCAAGATCCCTGTTAAGACCGTCCTCATGTGTGCGGAACTTGGCTATCAGTCTCTGCTCAGCAACTCTGCGCTGTCGTGTGTCACGAAGCCCCCTTGAAGAACATTTACCCGCAGGTCGGAGGCCGAATGCCCATGACTGCTGAAGTGTTCACCCACAGGAAGGGAACTGTTTTGCCTGGTGATTGTTGAGCTCAACAATCACCGGGCAAAACAATCGCTCAACAATCACCAGGCAAAACAGTCGATGTTTGGGAAATTGAAGTCTCCCATCACAACAACTCTGTTATTTCTACATCTCTCCAGTATCTGTTTCCCTATCTGCACCTCAACTTCCCTGTCACTATTGGGCGGCCTATAGAATACACCCAGCAACGTCACCGACCCTTTGCTATTCCTAACTTCCACCCACAGAGACTCCGTAGACATTCCCTCCTCGGTATCCACCTTCTCTGCAGCCATGACACTGTCCCTGATCAACAGTGCCACTCCACCACCTCTTTTGCCTCCCTCCCTGTCCTTCCTGAAGGATCTGAATCCCGGGACCTGTAGTACCCAGTCCTGTCCCTGAGACATCCAAGTCTCTGTAATGGCCACCACATCACAATCCCAAGCAGCAATCCACGCCCTAAGTTCATCCACCTTATTTACTACACTCCTGGCATTAAAATAGACACAGCTCAGTCCCTCAGACTGGACATTTCCCTTCTCCCCCACTCGTCTAACCTGCCTCTCATCCTGCCTAGAGTCCTTCCCTACCTGGGAGCTAACTTCCTTGCTCCCAGTCTCCACATCACTATTCCCTCCCCCTAACCTTTCTAGTTTAAAGTACCCCCAGTAGCCCTAGCCAGTCTTCCTGCCAAGATATTAGTCCCCCTGGGATTCAGGTGCCACCCGTCTTTGCTGTACAGGTCACACCTGCCCCTAAAGAGGTCCCAATGATCCAGGAACCGGAATCCCTGCCCCCTGCTCCAGTCCCTCAGCCACGTATTCAACCTCCATCTCATACTATTCCTGCTCTCACTCTCCCGAGGCGCAGGCAGCAATCCTGAGATTATTACCTTCGCTTTCCTCTCTCTCAGCTGCCTACCCAGTTCCCTATAATCCCTTTTCATGTCCACTTCCCTCTTCCTGCCTATGTCAGTAGTACCTATATGTACTACAACTTCCAGTTCCTCACCCTCCCCTTTCAGGATGTCCGGGACGCGTCCAGAGACATCCCGAATCCCAGCTCCAGGGAGACATACCACCATCCGCGACTCCCGTCTGTGTCCACAAAAACGCCTGTCCGCCCCCCTCACTAGGGAGTCCCCTATAAGCACTGCCTTTTTGCTCTGTTTTTTAGGTTTTTGTTTTTGTTTAGCTCCAGGGAGCTGGCCACCGCTGCCTCCCTTGGATGAGCTGTCCCCCACAGTAGTACTCAGGCAAGAGTACTTATTTTGAAGGGGGACATCCACCGGTGTACTTTCCATCACCTGCGGTTTCCCCTTCCTAATAGTTACCCATGTGCCTTCTCCCCTTTGCCCTGGTGTGACTACTTGTCTGTATCTCCTATTAATAATCTCCTCATTCTCCCTAATGAGTCGAAGGTCCTCGAGCTGCATTTTCAGTTCTTTTACCTGGTCCCGTAGGGGATTGCAGCTCCACACAGCGATCACAGGTATGGACATCTGGGAGACCAGGAGCCTCCAAGACCTCCCACATGTCACACTGGCAACAACATGCTGGCCTCACACCCATGCTTGCCCCTTTTTAGTAACCCAGAGAAAAAAAAGTAAGAAAGATTAAAAGTTACTTTGCCTCCCCTTTTTGCTTAGGCTCTGTGAGCCAAGGACCTTACAGCTCACACAAAAACAAACTTACCTGCTCCTTCTCAGAGCTCTCCTCTCTCTCTCTCTTTTTTAGGTTAGAGGAGGAGGGGGGGGTTGGGATACTCTACTTGTGTAGAGTATCGGGATTCCACACCATTCCAATTTATAGTGAGGTTGAAAAAAAAACTACACTACCCAAGGTTTAGAAAGGACATGAAGAGAAATTTTTTCACCCAGAGGGTGGTCAATACCACAGAAAATAGTTGAGACTAAATAAGTGTATGCTTTCAAGACACAGTTAGATATCGCACTTGGGGTGAAGCGAGGGGGGTGGTTGGAGAGGCGGAATCAGATTGTTGAGTTGGATGATCAACCATTGTTCACGTTTTTTTTCAGAAACCATGTATTATGTTGATTTTCTCAGCTAACATGTAGACTCGCGGCAACAGTATTCAGGTTAAAGATATTTATTTCCCACCAATTACCTTACCTTTGGCTGTAAATTGTGGAAATCATAATTTTAAGTTTTAAAAATCTCTTAAAGGGACACTAACATCACATTAGCCAAGGTATATGATTTTAATACAGAATATAATATTTTCAAAGACACATTTAAATTCTCTAACAGTGGTTGCATGTGTCTCTATGCAAACGGTGTCTTAGTAAATTATATTCTTCCTGATGAAGGGGCTGAAAGCTCGTGATTCCAAATAAACTTGTTGGACTTTAATCTGGGGTTGCAAGACTTCTTACTGTGCCCAAGTTGTAAACCCTTTGTGTGTCTCTTTGAAATTTAACTGCTAAAAATCCAACTGTCACTTATTTCTGAATGCACATTTTTACCTGTGGCTTATTTACTAATAGAAAATTCAAATTGGCCATATTACTTCAAGTGCATGCTTTCCACATCTAGATTTTTTTGATGTCCTAACAATCAGTCTCCAATTAAATTAAATTAGTTTCTATACATATTTTTATTAAAAATATCTTTCTCACATTATTAACTTCTATTTTATATACCTATAGAAACATTGCTATTGTTTTTATATAATTTTAGCTCACTTTTTCTTGTACTCAAATTTCTCCCTTTGTCATTCTTTGCTGTCCGTTATCTTTTGACCTGTCATTCATCTTTGTGGAATTATTTGTCTTTTTCTTTCAATTTAATGCCAGTTTTAACTTCCTGAAATGGTGCATCCTTCCCTTGGAGTATTTCTTTCTCACTGGAATGTACCTTTCGAGTATTCTGAAATATCTCCTTTGAATAACTGTCACTGCACTGCTACTTTGACCAAATTTCAGTTTGTTTTCTACAGCTCTGTTTTCATGCTCTCATAATTATTCTCATTTAAGTTTAAAACATTAGTCTTAGATCCACTTCTCCCTCCCTCACACTGAATATTAGGTTAGTTGATAAGTATATGGAAGAGAAGGGAATGGTTTAGTTAGGAGGGGCATTGCTTTTTATTTTGGTCGGCACAACATCGAAGGCCGAAGGGCCTGTTCTGTGCTGTATTGTTCTATGTTCTATAATATGAAATTCGTCATATTAAGATCACTGATCCTAAGGGGTGCCTTCAGTATGAAGTTATTAGTTAATCCTGTTGCTTTGCACGTGAAGAGATCCAATTTGGCTTGCTTCCTGGTTGTCTCTAGAACATGATGCACCAAGAGATTTAGTGAACATGATCTCACTAAGTGATCCTATTAAGAGATTTTTTTAAATTTAAAATCATGATCTCTGCAGCTTATAGCCTTAGGTGATATAATAGATGGGAAATAAAGAAATGTCTTTCACCTGTCTCTGCGAATCTTTGTGTTAGAGTATGATGCACTAAAAAACTATTGAAAACACACTATGAACTCACCATCCAGATTATCTTTACTGCTGCGTTGCTCTCTTACCTTCAATTCTTCACTTAATTTATTATATTTTCCCAAAGTTGATCCCTCCCTTACAACTGTTTAAAGCTGTCTCTACTGTGCTGGTTATAGAACTTGTGAGAACAGTGGCCCCAGCACTGTTCAGTTGAAGACTATTCCAAATGTCTATCTGCATAACTCCATGCTTTAACCATGGCCAATCCACCTGACCAATACATCTTTGAGCGCTCTCAATTTTTTTTCCCCTTTTTTCAGTTTTAACTCCACTTTTCTCATTGAATGAATTCCCAGTCTCTCCCTCCCTCTCACTTTTAGTCCCTGCTATTCTTGCTGACTCTGAGGAAGACTTACCATCAAATAACACTAGGCCTGTGGAAGATATGAAAATTGAATCAAAGTTTCAATTTCAAACTGTATGTTATCCAACTTGGGAATAAATGGTGGAGAAAGTAGTTTTGCGTACTTAGGATTTGAACTTGTACGAAAAAGTTTGGCATCAGTGCAGGTTGCAATAAGAAATCACAAGTTCTAACGGTTTTCCGCACACTCTTCACTTTCCAAGTATTTCATTTCAATGCTTAAAGTGAGCTGACCCAGCTCTAAATATATGAATTGTACCAACCGGAAGAGCATTTTTTCTACATGTCCATATGACCCATTGGTGGATAATCTATAGCCCATCTTGGTTCTGGATGTGGTCCACAAGACATTTTGTTGACCATTGTCCACGTACAAGATTGCAACATTCCATTGATTTCTGTCTGCGTAGTTTTTCCCTACTAGTATGATTGAAATGATGCACATAAAAAGTAAAGGCAAGTGAAATGAGGTGGATGCTGATTGCACATAACACTGACTGTGAGAGCTGTTTGCTCCTCCGTGTCCAAATTGTAAATATTTCTTTTGTTTTTATCATTTGAAGTTGATAGTTCTATGAATACACAAGTGATTAAGTCTTTTCTATAACTTGTTGTTCAATATTTGGCAGGTGTTAAATGTATTTAATTTTATCATGGAGTCATGAAATGGAGGAGTGACACTCATACAGTCCATTCACCAGCCTGGGTTGCCTATCACTGCTGGAACCAATTAAAGTTTCATTCAGCCAAGCTAATGAAGGTTTTACAGTAATAGATCTGCTTGAATAATGGTGGCTGTGGTATAAATGCACCATTACTAAGTGTGCAACACAAGGAGTTTCTGTATTGACACTATATACTTACCAGGTGCTCAAAAGTGCAAAGTATTGTGTTTCTGTCCTCTCTAAAACTCCTGTCATTTCTTTAATGAACTTCCCATTTTTCTAAAAGAGTGCTGGGAATCTTTAAAAGTGATAGAAGTACTCAGAATACACAGCAGATTTATCATAATTTATAAGAGAAAAGAGAGGTTTTGATATTTTCTTATGTATTTTTCATCACAGCTTTTTATTGAACATTTGTAATGTTGGGTAAAATATGATTTAAGGTTGAAGCTTTGATGTAATTTCTATATTTTCCATCTGCCTAGTGATATTTGATGCACCCACTGGCATGTCTTCAGATGTGTGGCTCTTGATTCAAAAGGATGTGTCCCAATTAACACAAGTAAGTGATTGTGAAACCAGTTAAATTTATAGATTAAGGGCCCTTTATTATGAGTAAAATCATGAGGTGGATATTAGTATCTGCAGCCTCAGAGCATTCCAGAATTTCTTTCCACGCAAGTGACCTTTAAATGAATCATGGTGTTTGTGAAAAACCATTTCCCTAATACAGAAGTTAAACTGTTTGGCCTATAGTCACCTGTTTTTTGTTTACTTCCTTTTTTTAAATGATGGCATCACATTTATTATTTTCCAATCTGTGGAACCATCCCAGAGTCCAGCAAATTTTGATAAATAACCACTAGTGTATTTGCTGTTTCCCCCGCCATCTGTTTAAGTACCCTGGGATGCATTCCATCGGGCCAGGAGACTTGTTTAGCTTTAGTTCTGTTATCTTGCCCAACACTTCCTCTTTTAGGTGGGAGTTTGGTATTTCTAATGTGTCAGCGTGGATTTGATTGACCACAGGGCCTTTTCTGCGCTGTATGGTTCTATGATTGTGTGATCTTTGCAGAACACCAGTAGCTACAGATTTCCATTCCGAAAATCACCCTTCCGCTGCTACACTCTTTTATAATCAAGCCAATTCTGTACTCATATAGCCAGCCCATCCCGAATCCATCAATGCCACAATGTCTCTTTCCTGAGACACTGTCTGCAGCAGCATCCAGCTTCCTGCAGCTCTTTGAACAGCATGCATGTCCTGTAGAGGTGGGATTTTCGTCTCTGACGTCCTATGGCCCTTCCATTGGGCCAATGTGTGGGCATGACTTGGTCCTGACCAGTGGCCCCTTGTCTTCTTCTGCAGCCTCTCTAGTGTGGGCAGGCCTCACCATAGCTGGATGTCTTTCTTTTCTGCATAGCAGCCACAAGTATAATTGTGATGGGTTCCTGATTTGTATCTCATGAAGCATAGGCATGGGTGCACCAACCTGGACATCTATTGCACTGACTTCGAGAATGGCTTGCATTTCAAATAGACGGTAAAACGCACTTGTGATTATCACAAGATGGGTTCCCATTGAGGGCAGCACTGGAGAGTCTATGCATTGTAGGGGGCTGTGGTAACAACAGGAGAACTTCCCTGATTGGGCTTCCGTTAGTGAGACATGGAATAGGATCTCAGCAGGCAGCCACAGAGCGTGTCTAGCAGACAAATGGCAGGATAAACATAGCGACATCAATGGGATTAGGACTCTCCCTCCTTTACAATCCCTTGGGTTCATTCAGTGGGCAGGCAAGTTGTGTGAAACATAAGCCCCAAGCCAGCAGTGATCCCTGACCTGAGGACCCCCATACTGGTGCAAACCCCCCCACCCTGCACCGTGGCAGCGGCTGAGACTCCCCTCTTTGTTCGGGGTTTAGTGCTCAGTGGTACTCACTCCCTAGCTCTCCTTCACTACTGCTGCTCCATAGCCTTCGTCAGGCGAAGGTTACAAAGGCCGACAGCTTGCAACTTTACTAACAAATAAATCAGTTCGATTTTAAACTTGGTGTTGTCAGACCTCTTATTGAGTTTACCCAGTCCAATGCCGGCATCTCTACATCAGTACTCAAGTTGTCAGAGACATTTGCATGAAAAATGGGAAACTGATACTGTGGTCACTGGGAGTGATTAAAAAGCATTTATTGATGCACATTTGAGACCACCTTCAGTCACTCTTGGAGACAAGGAGGGAACAAATCCAACTCGGCAAAATAATATACTTTGCAAATATCCACTAGCTGGCAGAGAATTGGGGTTAGCTTTTCATTTAGCAGATTGGAAAAACTAGAGTTCATTGTTGTCTGGGACAGAGTGTTTGGAAGTGCTGGTGGCTGAGTGTGAATTTTTCAATTTGCTTTTTTTTCCCTCTCTGTTTTTGATTGCGTTTTGCTGCTGTAGTTAGGTGTAGGGGTGGCTGGGAAGGGAACTGGGGAGTATAAAAAGAAAATAGAACATAGAACATTACAGCACAGAACAGGCCTTTCGGCCTTCGATGTTGCGCCAACCAATTAGGAACAAGCAGTGACCCTCTAACCTAAACCATTCCCCTTTCATCCATAAACTTATCTACTAACCTCTTAAACGCCACCAAACTTGGCGCATCTACAACTGACGCAGGCAAGGCATTCCATACCCTTACCACCCTCTGGGTAAAGAACCTACCTCTGACATCTGTCCTAAAACCATCACCCCTTAATTTAAAGCTATGTCCCCTCGTGCTAGCTTTCTCCATCCTAGGAAAAAGGCTATCACTGTCCACCCTATCTAAACCTCTAATCATCTTATATGTTTCAATAAGGTCTCCTCTTAGCCGCCTTCTTTCTAACGAAAACAACCTCAAATCCCTCAGCCTCTCTTCATAAGACCTGCCCTCCATACCAGGCAACATCCTGGTAAACCTCCTCTGTACCCTCTCCAATGCCTCCACATCTTTCTTATAATGTGGGGACCAGAACTGCACACAATACTCCAAGTGCGGCCGCACTAGAGTTTTGTACAGTTGCAACATGACGTTGCGGTTCCGAAATTCAATCCCCCTACCAATAAAAGCTAAGTCTCCATATGTCTTCTTAACAACCTTATCGACTTGATTGTCAACTTTCAGGGATCTATGCACACATACACCAAGATCCCTCTATTTATCAACACTATTAAGAGTCCTACCATTAGCCCTATACTCTACACACTTGTTATTCCTGCCAAATGGCAGTAGACAGCAGACAGCGTTGGGAGTGGGCAGGGAAGTAGAGTGAGAGATTTTAAGGGCTTTGGCTCGTTGGGCTTAGGGGAAAGCAGGCTTAGCAGAGTGTGCTACTGGTTTTCCAGTTGCGTTCACACCTCCAAAGGAATTCAGGACAATGGCAGGGATTAAGGGAAGACACCTCACCTGCATACGGTGTCATATGTGGGAGTTCCTGGAGGCGAGACGTCTCCAGAAAGTCCACATATGCATCAAGTGTTTGGAGCTGCAGCGTCTGAGGGCTCGGGTCAAGCAACTAGAGTGGCGATTGGAAGATGTATTTTTTGTCAGGGAGAATGAGACAATAATGGAAGGGAGGCATAGTAAGGTGGTGGACCCAGAGCCTAAGGATGGGGAACTTGACCCTTACAGGTAGACTACTGTAATGAAGGGGAAAAAGGAGAGGGGAGACAGTCCAAAGACTTCCTCAGTGGCAGCCCCCCAAAATGTTGAGGGCGGAGGGGTAAAAAAGGTAAGGCAGGAGGACCGAAGTACCTAAAGGGGAGGAAAGGGGCTAAAAGGGAGATAGTGGTGGGCGATGGGAGGGTTAAAGGAATAGATAGGTGCTGCGGTCAAAGGTGGGACTCCAGGATGGTAGTTTGCCTCCCTGGAGCATTGGTGCAGGACGTGTCTGACAGGATAGAGGGCATTTTGAAGGGTGAGGGGACCCAGGTGGATGTGATTATTCACATCGGAGAGAAGGATTGGAGCAGGGAGGATATATGAAGGCAATTCAGGGAATTGTAGGGTAGGCTGAAGAGCAGGGCCTCTGGGGTGGCGATCTCAAGGCTGCTACCAGGGCCAGGTAACAGTGGGGCCAGGAGAAATGAGATCCTACAGCTGAATGCGTGGATGAAGGATTAGTGTAGGACAGAGGGTTTCATATTTGTGCATAACTGGGAAGTATTTGTGGTAGAAGGGCACCTGTGTAGAAGGGACAGGAACACTTAAATGGGAAGGACGTGAATATCTTAGCCAGGAGGTTAGCTGGAGTGTTTCGGCAGGATTTAAACTAATATGGACGGGGGGAGGGAATAAGACCTTACTGAAACATACAAGATGATTAAAGGTTTAGATAGGGTGGACAGTGATAGCCTTTTTCCTCGGATGGAGAAAGCTAGCACGAGGGGACACAGCTTTAAATTAAGGGGTAGTAGTTATAGGACGGATGTCAGAGGTAAGTTCTTTATCCAGAGGGTGGTAAGGGTATGGAATGTCCTGCCTGCTGCATTTGTAGATGCGCTAAGTTTGGGGGCATTTAAGAGACCGTGGATCGGTTTATGGATGAAAAAGGAATGGTTTAGGTTGGAGGGTCATTGCTTTTTCTTAATTGGTCGGCGCAACATCGAGGGCTTGTTCTGCGCTGTAATGTTCTATGTTCTATGAGACCGATAGCGGGATAGGAGATAGAGTAAGCTTGGATGAGAAGAAATGCACCAGGGAGAAGGAGGTTCCGAGTGGGCTTGAAGGTCTGGAGTGCGTCTGTTTCAATGCGAGGAGCATAACAGGAAAAACGTATAAACTTAGGGCCTTAATGTTTGCGAGGAACTTGGATGTGGTTGTGGTGACGGAGACGTGGTTAAAGGAAGGGCAGCAGTTGCAGCTGAATATTCCTGGGTAAAAGTATTTCAGGCCTGACAGAGGAGGGCCCAGAAGAAGTGGGGGATGGCGTTGTTAGTTAGGGAGAGCATCACAGCAGTGCAGAGAGAGGACAATATAGAGGAATTAGGAGTGGAGTCACTGTGGGTGGAGTTGAGGAATAGAAAGGGGGCAATTACTATGCTAGGGGTGTATTATAGGCCACCCAACAGCCCGCGGGTAGTTGAAGAAGGCATATGTAAAGACATTTTGGATAGTGCAGAAAGAACAGAGTCGTTATAGTGGGAGATTTTAATCTCCCTAGGGTGGATTGGAGGGTACCTAGAGCTGGGGGTTTGGATGGGCAGGAATTTGTAAAATGTGTACTGGAAGGATCGTTGGAGCAGTACGTGGCTAGCCCGACTAGAGAAGGGGCTATATTGGATTTAGTTCTGAGTAATGAGCCAGGGCAGGTGGTTGATGTTGTAGTAGGGGAACATGTGGCTAACAGTGACCACAGTTCTGTCTACTTTAGGATACAGATGGAAAAGGATGCTTGTTGCCCTAGGGGCAGGTGCTGAATTGGGGGAAGGCTAACTACGGTCGGATTAGACAGGAACTTATGGAAACTGATTGGGAACGGTTGTTCGAGGGTAAGTCCACGCTAGGCATGTGGGATTCTTTCAAGGGAATACTGAAAAAATTGTAAGAAAGATATGTGCCGGCTAAGAGGAAAGATGGGAAAGGTAGGATTAGAGAGCTGTGGATTACTAGGGATATTGAGGACTTGGTTAGGCAGAAAAGAGAGGCGTATGATAGGTCAAAGCAGTTGGGAATGGAAACAGCATTGGAGAAATATAGAGAGAGTGGGAGCAAGCTCGAACGGGGACTTAGAAGGGCAAAAAGGGGACATGAAATGGTTTTGGCAGATAGGATTAAGGAGAATCCAAAGGCTTTTTACTCCTATGTTAGGAAGAAAAGGATGGTTAGAGGAAAAATCGGACCTCTTAGGGACAGAGGAGGGGAACTGTGCTTAGAGCCCGAGGGAATGGGGGAGATCCTGAATGAATACTTTGCGTCGGTATTCACGAAGGAGAGGGGCTTGTTGACCGCTCCTGTCTCTGAGGGAGCTGTGGACCAGTTGAGGGAAATATCTATACTGAGGGAGGAAGTGTTAGAGCTTCTAGGTAGCAGTAAAACTGATAAACCTCCGGGCCCTGATGGCATTTATCCCAGGCTGCTTAGGGAGGTGCGAGGTGAAATTGTTGGGCCTCTGATGCAAATCTTTGTCTCTTCTTTGGACAGAGGTGAGGTCCCAGATGACTGGAGAATAGCTAATGTTGTACCGTTGTTTAAAAAGGGTAGTAGGGATAACCCTGGAAATTATAGGCTGGTGAGTTTGATGTCAGTGGTAGGGAAACTGTTGGAGGGGATACTTAGAGATAGAATATATAGGCACTTAGAGCATTGTGATCTGATTAGGGATACGCAGCATGGATTTGTTAAGGGGAGGTCGTGCCTTACAAATCTGGTAGAAATTTTTGAGGAGGTGACGAAAAGGTCGACGAGAGTTCATGTCGTCTGTATGGATTTCAGTAAGGTGTTTGACAAAGTCCCTTATGGGAGGTTAGTTGAGAAGGTCAAGGCTCATGGGATACAAGGACAGGTAGCTAGATGGATAAGTAACTGGCTTAGTAATAGGAGACAGAGAGTAATAGTGCAAGGGTGTTTCTCTAGCTGGAGGTCGGTCACTAGTGGTGTGCTGCAGGGTTTGGTACTGGGACCTCTTCTATTTGTAGTATATATAAATGACTTGGAAGAGGGAGTAAGTGGAGTGATCAGCAAGTTTGCAACGAATCAAAGATGGCTGGATTTGCGGATAGTGAGGAGTATTGTCAGGCGATGCAGCAGGACATAGATAAGCTGGTAGCTTGGGCAGATAGATGGCAGATGGAAGTCAATCCTGATAAATGTGAGGTGATGCATTTCAGGAGAAAGAATGTAGTGGGGAGGTATATGACAAAGGGTAGACCTATTAAGAGTATAGAAATGCAGAGGGACCTGGGGGTGCAGATGCACAAGTCTCTGAAGGTGGCAGAGCAAGTGGAGAAGGTTGTGAAGAAAGCATATGGTATGCTAACCTTTATAGGAAGGGGTATAGAGTACAAGAGCTGGCCTTTAATGTTGCAGTTGTATAAAATGTTGGTTAGACCTCATTTGGAATACTGCGTCCAGTTCTGGTCACCTTACTACCAGAAGGACGTGGAGACTCTGGAGAGAGTGCAGAGGAGGTTTACCAGGATGCTGCCTGGTATGGAAGGTCTGAGTTACGAGGAGAGGTTAGGCAAATTGGGGCTGTTTTCCTTAGAAAGACGTAGACTTAGAGGAGATCTAATAGAGGTGTACAAGATTATGAGGGTATAGATAGAGTAAACAGGGTTAAGCTTTTTCCTAGGATGGACTCAAATAGCACGAGGGGTCACAGGTTTAGGGTGAGGGGGATAAGGTATAATTTGGATGCTAGAGGGAGTTTTTTCACACAGAGGGTAGTGGGGGTATGGAATGCGCTGTCAAGTAAAGTGGTGGAGGCAGGTACTCTGGAGTTATTTAAGAAATACTTAGATGGGCACATGAACAGAATGGGAATGGAGGGGTATAGAAAACTGAATTAAAGACCATGAGCCTTGGGAGTCCCTGGGAAGTGTGTAAATAGACGATGATATTGATGCACTTGTTTTTATCCTACAGGTGCTTTGGTCCGCCTTGTTGTCTAACAAGGGGCATACACGCGATGGGTCGTGAAAGAGCTGCTCTTGGATTTCTCAAGAGTATCCTAGTGCTTCATGTCGTTAGTGTACACTTGACTTGGACCATTTCATGGGCAACACGACAGCTCAGTGACTATCACTGTCCTGTGCAGATACATGGATTTGGGCCTTTGTCTGTGGGAGTTTGCGCATTCTCCCCGTGCTTGAGTGGGTTTTATCCTGCTGCTGCGGTTTCCTCCCACATCTCAAAGATGTGCTCTTAGCCTAATTGGCAGAACAAATTCTCCCTAAATTGTCTCAAATTTGGTTTTTAATCCATAGATCTATAAACACGGACAGGTATCGTGGGTAGAGGTGCCACGGGGTGGCGGCGTGGGCTCGTTGGGCTGAAAGGTCTGTTTCCTGTGCTGTTTTGTTCTTTGACTGAAGCTGCTGCTTCAAGTGGTAAGCCACTGAATCCATCGTCAGAAATTTCGAACCTTCACTTTTTTTGTGCACCAAAAGGGAACTCAGATTAGCAATGTTTCAAGCTTTGATTTAAAAAACTCATTCAAAGTATGTGGCTCCACCAGCATTTATTGCCCATCTCCAATTATCCTTGAGATGGTGAGCTGCCATCTTAAACTGCTACAGTAGGTGTGACACAGACCCAACCACAGTATTGTTCAGGAGGAAGCTCTGGGATTTTGGTCAAGCAACAGTAAGGAATTGTGTTATGTTTCCAAGTCTGGATGATGAGTATGACTAAGTACTACAGATGACATCTTCAATCGCTTGATAGAGTTACAATTGGTCAGGTTGGATTTGTCCTGTTTTTGTGCACGGAACATACATTGCTTGTTAGATTCCAGTGTTGTAGCTGTATTGGAGCAGCTTGGCCAGGGGTATGGCGAGTTCTGGAGTGCAAGTGTTAAGTGCTATTGTCGGAATGTTGTCAGGACCCGTAACCTTTGCAGTATCCAATGCCTTCAGCTGTTTGTTGATTGTCATGTGGAGTGAGTCATGTTGGCAGAAGACTGGCATCTGTGATGCATCTCCAAAGGAGATCAAGATGGATCATCCACTTGGCAGTTCTGGTTGAAGATTGTATCAAATGTTTGTTCTGGGCTCCTCCATCTTTGATATTAGGGATATTTGTAGAGCCTCCTCCAGTGACTTGATTAATTGTCCACCACCATTCATTGCTGGATGTGCAGGAGTGCAGAGCTTAGTTCTGATTCTTTGGTTGTGGAATTCCCTAGCTCTTTCTATCAGTTACTATTTATGCTGTTTAGCATTTAAGTAGTCCTGTGTTGTAGCTTCACCAATTTGGCACCTCATTTTTAGGTACATCTTGTGCTGCCATTGGCGTCCCTCCTGCACTCTTCATTGAACCAGATTGACCCCCTGGCTTAGCAGTAATGGTAGAGTGGAGAAAATGCCAGGTCATGAGGTTACAGATTGTGGTTGAGTGCAATTCTGCTGCTGCTGCTGATGACACACAGCACCCCATGATTGCCTAGTCTTGAGTTTTGAGATATGCTTGAAATCTATCCCATTTAACGTGGCAGTAGTGCAGCACAACATTTAACATGGTGGTGGACAATTAAACAAGTCACTGGAGGAGACTCTACAAATATCCCCAATATCAAAATGGAGGAGCCCAGAACAAACATTTGATACAATCTTCAGCTAGAACTGCCAAGTGGATGATCCATCTTGATCTCCTTTGGAGGTACATGGAGAAGATGGAGAGCATCTTCAATATGGAAAGAGACTTTAGTGTAAGAACAAATATTTGGACTGGACTGTAAAATCATAAATGCATGCCATCTGTTCTAGTCGTGTGTGTGTGTCTGTGTGTGTGTCTGTCTGTGTGTGTGTGAAAGAGAGTGGCTGCTGTTGCAACTGAATGCAAATATCACGATACAAATATTCATCTTTTCGTAATGAGAATGTGTTTATTTCTGTTCTTGAAAATCTACACTCAAGGGGTTAAAATCTTTCTCTTCAGAACACCACTAGATGCAGTCAGTTGAGAGGTGAAACATGAAGGAATTGTCCTCTCTTTCTGTCCATAACATCATACTGACAATAAATACTCAATATAATTTATCACGTTTATCATTTAATTATGTTTATCATATAATTTATCGTTAATTATTTTATTCCCCCTGTTGGGCTATGTCATAAACTCTTGTCTTACTCTGCAGGCATGCATTTATGACAGAGCTGGGCTGGGCTTCAGTAAGAGAGTGTTCCAGAATGAAACAAGTGGACTGAATAAATTATGGAGGGAGTCAACAACTGGAAGGTAATCTGTGGAATAATAAATAATCTGAGATAGTTAAATTTTAAATGAAGTAGAAATGGCACTACTATAACAATTTTGTTTTACAGAATTAATATTTTGTATTTTGATTTACTTTATTTACTGGTAATATAGATCGCAAGTAAGCCCAGTAAGATTGTAGTTTATATTTCTTTCAATTGGCCCATCTTGGTCTTTCTGTCTTAGTTACATTATAACGAGCATAAATAAATGATTCTATATTAGGGATAAATTAAAAAGATCTGGTTAAATTGCATCCCAGACTGCTGTTGGAGAAAAATTGAAGGCGAAAATCTGTCTCCATTTGAAGGAGCAAGGTTTTATAGTCAACATAACTTTGTCAGAGGAGATCATGCCTAACAAATTTGAATTTTTGAGGAACTAGCTGTGTAGATAAAAGTAGTGCAGTTATGTAACCTTTGGTGTATACTTTGACTCCTCTGTCAATCAAGAATCTATCTATACAGCCTTGTAAGTATTCAGTAGCACTGCCTCTGCTGCTTTCTGGGTAGCGTTCTAAAGACTGTGGACTGTGAGAGGAAAAAACATTTCCTCATCTCCATCTTAAATGGGAGAGCTCTTATTGTTAAAATGCAGCCACTAGTTCTGGTCTCTTCCTTTTCACATTGACCCTTTTCAAGTTCTCTCAGGATCTCATATGCTTCAATAAGATCACCTGTCATAATTCTAACTTCTGTGTGTACAGGCACAAACAGTTCAACTTTTTCTCATTGGGTAAAGCCCTTATTCCAGGAATCAGTCAAGTGAACCTTCTCTGAAATGCTTCTCATGCAGTTGTGTTCTTTTAAATAAGGAGACCAAAACTCTGCATAGTACTCTGGAATGTGGTCTCATCATTATCTTATACAGTTTACATCGGCAAAACATCCCTATTACCATATTTTGTTCCCCTTGTAATATTTGACTTTCTAATCACTTACTATACTTGCACAGCAACATTTTGTGTTCATACCAAGACACTCAGATCTCTCTAAAGTTTTGCAATCTCTTCCTATTTTACTGACATGCTGCTTTATTTTTTCCTCTGCTGGATGTTTTCCTTCATTATACTCCATTGCCAAAGTTTTGCCCACTTGCTTAACCTATCGTTATCCCTTTACAGATTCTTTATGTCCTCCTACCTATCTGAGTCATCAGCAAATTTAGCAACCAACTATTAGATCCCATTATCCAAGTCATTCATAAAGATTGCAAACAATTGTAGTTTCAGCACTGACACCTGTAGCACACCCCTCATCACATCTTGCCAACCTGAAAATGACCTATTTATCTCTGCGTTTCCTGTTAGCCATGCTCTGTGCATGTTAATACATTGCCCCCTGCATCATGAGCTTTTATTTCATATTGTGACCTTTAATGTGAATGTCAATTACCTTCTGAAAATCTAAGTGCACAGTATCTACAGCTCCCCTTTATCTAAAATGAAGGCAAAATATTGCAGATGCTAGAATCTGAAGCAAAAGCAGAAAATGTTGAAAAATCTCAGCAAATCTGACAGCATCTGTGGAAAGAGAATAGAGCCAATATTTCAAACATCAGCTGTTCTTTCTCCACAAAGTTGTCAAGCCTGCTGAAATTTTCCAGCATTTTCTGTTTTTCTGTCCCCTTACATTATATATTACTTCCTTAAAGAGCTCTAATAAATTAGGCAAAAAGGTGGTTGAAATCTGGAACTGTTTCCCTTCGCCCTTATCAAATCTTTACAGTGCAGAAGGTCATCATTCAGTCCATCGAGCCTACGCTGACAACAATCCCACCCAGACCCTATCCCTGTAATCCCATATATTTAATTTGCCAATTCCCCTGACGCTAAGGGTAAATCTAGCTGGCTAATCAACCTAATCCCAATCCACATTCTTCCCTTGCTGCCTCTCAGATGCACGATTTAAACTGCAACACAAAGACAATTTACTTCAAACAAAACACTACGAGAAAAAGGGAGCTGAGGGAAGAAAACAAATCCAATCGAAATTAAATTGAAGGCAAGGCGCCACTAAGGACAAAAGCAAATGGAGAAAAATCGAAAAGAAAAGAGAGGAAACGGAAGGAAAGTGGAACACAACCAATTATACTCAACACTAGATGAGGACAGATCTCACTCGCCCTCAATGGTCCAAAGCCAAAAAAAAGGGATAAAGGATGAAGGGCAAGAGTCCAAAGCAAGGCCAAAAAAAAAGAAATCCTGCTATTCATTAAAAAAACAGGCTCCATACCTGGGGTGGGACTCCCAAAAAAATTTGAAGTGTCAAATTCGTATAAAAATTGGAGCAAATTCTGTTGGTTTCTTCAGCAGGATTTTCAAAATGAATCTCTCTCACTGTACATTGTCCTAATGTGAATCTTGTTAAAAATCAGTGAGCAGGCCCTATTTCTGCTGAAGAGGCTGGCATCATAGCACTGAGTGGATCACTGGGCATACTTCGAACTATCAGCGTTAAGCTCGCCGCATGTGAAGTGGCTGCACTGCCGATCTCCTGATTGCCAGCTAGCCCTGCGAATGCCCATCACTGCCCCGAAGCCTAATTGTTGACCAGCCTGTTCGCTGGTACCCCCTCCCATTCTGTCACTGCTGAGTGAGAGTGGCAGCGGGGCACTATCCAGTGCCTGGTTGGGTTTGCCAAGGTGTCCTTTTGAATATTGCTACATTGCCCTTTGGGCGGTATCAAGGAGCCAGGTTGGTACACCCAGGGGCGACTCCCCCTTCCCCGATTTTCCTAGGAGGCCGTAATGGTCCCCCTTCACTCCAGCAGAGTCACACTCCAGCTCCCCGCAAGTGGGGAGCTATTGTAAACCCCGCTAGAGTGAAACACCAGTAACTCTTCAAACAACCCTTAAGCATACCAGACCCAAAACAACTCCACAGACCCACAGGAAAGCCTCCCACCCAATTAAAAAAAAAACTCTTTACGCACCAATTACCACCCCTGTCAAGGAACCTCCAGGAACTCTTTCATCCCCCCCACCAGTCTTTTGCCCCAGTTAAAGTCTCCGTTTTCCAGAGACTTACTTAGCAATGTGCACACACACAATCTCCCCAGCTCCAAAAAACAAAAGAAAGGAAACCTTTATCCACAGAACCATTCTCCAACACACGCCACCTTGACATCCACCCCAACCCCCGAGAACATCAACGGATGAAGGAGTACAGTTTCAAGGGTAGGAGTCTTAGCTGTGTTGAAGAGCAGAAGGATCTGCGTCCATAGGACTCTTAAATCGGCCTTGCAGGTGGAGGATGTGGTCAAGAAGGCGTATGGTGTATTGGCCTTCATTAATCGTGGGATTGAGTTTAGGAGTCGGGAGATAATGCTGCAACTTTATAAGACCCTTGTCAGGCCTCACTTGAGTACTGTGCGCAGTTCTGGTCGCCTCACTATAGGAAGGATGTAGAGGCTATTGAGAGAATGCAGAGGAGATTTACAAGGATGTTGCCTGGATTGGGAGGCAGGCCTTATGAAGATAGGTTGAGGGAGCTGGGACTCTTCTTCCTGGAGAGATGAAGGTTGAGAGGCGACCTGATAGAGGTTTATAAAATGTTGAGTGGATTCTCAGAGACTATTTCCCTGGGCTGAAATGGTCCATACGAGAGGACACAGATTTATGGTGCAAGGAAGCAAGTACAGAGGAGATGTTAGGGGTAAGTTTTTCACTGAGGGTGGTGAGTGAATGGAATTGGCTGCCATCGGTGGTGGTAGAGGCGAACTCGCTGGGGTCTTTTAGAAGACTTCTGGATGAGTATATGGGATCTAATGGGATTGGGGGTTATAGAAAAGTCTATGGCTTGGTAGGTGTAGATGTGATCGGTGCAACTTGTGGGCCAAAGGGCCTGTTTGTGCTGTAGTGTTCTATGTTCTAACATCCACCAATATCCTTTGCCCCTCCGCCAGTTCCCAGGCCACTGTCTCTCCCACATGTACATCACCACCCCCCAAATGTATCTGATGTAGCCTCAGTCCATTACCATCTATCCCCATAACTAATTCAATTCAGAGTCCACTGGATCAAATGCCAAGACACTTTAGTAACATTCACCCCCTCAAGAAATCACAAAGAGAAGCAGAAACAGGAGCTGGGTGGAAACCCACAGGGTAAACCACACCATCCCCCCTCTAACTACCTAGATTCATAGAACCATAGAGACATACATTGGGGGCAAGGCCATTTGGATACCGAATCTGCTACTCCAACAACAATTATCATTTGAGAAGGGTTCACTCCAACCCATTTTCCAACACAGATTCGGAACAGGGAATATTGAGAGATCTCAAAGACTCTCATAAATATAACTTAAAAGTAACTCAGATTTTAGGCTTAATTTACCTCCCCAAACAGCCAGATAGCCGCCATGCACCTTTGTCCACCACTCTGCACAAAGAAAGATTAACATGAATAAAAATGGAAAAACTCCAGAGAACAAGAAGACAAGCCACAATATAAGAGCAAGACATCACAAGGGACACTGAAGGGTTGGATGTGAACCGAATGAAAAGTGGCAGAGCAGGAAGAAAAGAGGACTTGTCCTTTCTGTCCGACCCCAAAAATCAAACATCTTTGGATTGTGAAAGGAAACCAGCGCACCCAGAGGAAACCTAAAAAACATGGGGAGAATATGCAAACATGACACACAAATCTTTCCTATCCCAAAGTCAGCAAATGTTAGCTTTGCTGCCAAAATCTACATAGATCTGGCATGTTACCTGAGACCTTATATATAACTTTTGTCCAATGCTTCCACATCTTCTCAAAAGCACAGCGCCTAGAATTAGATGCAGTATGAGGTTAAGCTAGTGACTTATACAAATTCAACGTAAATTCTTTGCTCTTGTACTCTACGTCTATATCACTAAAATTCAGGATACTATATGATTTTATCAATCACACTGTCAACTACAACTTTTGTTTGCTTGTATCTTTGCTCTGGTTGCATCTTCATTACCATAATTCTCGCATATATTGTAAGGGACCAGATCAGAAACTCCATCATTTGTTATGAAGTTAGTCCAGACTCCACCTCTGGTTTGATTTTGGCATTAGAGCGAGCATAAGAAGTTTCGCTCAAGGGACGATTCGATTGACCCCCCTAGGAAGGTTTTTTAAAACAAACTTTATTTAACAGCACAGTTAAAATATAAAGAAAAACATTAGCATAATTTTTTTATTCATTCCTGGGACATGGGTGCTGCTGGCAGGCCAGCATTTATTGCTCATCTCTAATTGCCTTTGTTCAGAGTTCAGTTGAGAATCAACCAGGTTGGTGTGGCATCAAAGTCACATGTAGTCCAGACCACATAAGGCAGCAGATTTCCTTCCCTAAAAAACATCAGTGAATCAATGGGTTTTTCAGACAATTGATGATGAATTCATGGTCATCAAATGATTCTTAATTCCAGGATTTTTTTATTGAATTCAAATTCCACCACCTGCATGGCAGGATTTGAACCTGTGTTCTCAAAATATTAGCTGAGTTTCTGGATTAATAGTCTAGTGATAATACCTCTAATGTTACTGCCTCCCCAACTGAAATACTTAAACATGACAAGGTATAATTCTCAACAGCTAGCCATCTTTCTAGTTCCAATGTAAGCAATATCCCCAGAGATGTGATCCTTCTTCAGAATCAGTTGGCACAAAAAGTAGATACGCTCATGTGGGTGCTACGTTTCCAGCCTTCTGGACTGATACAGATTCTGACTCCCTTACATCATCCTCCTATTTTAAAAAAAAAAATTCCTTGCAGATCCCAGTCTCCAAATCAAGAGAAGAAATGAGGCATTTCTCTCTAACAGGCTACATTTGAACTACTGTGTACAATTTAGGTCACCCTATCATAGAAACAATATTGATTAACTCACAAAAGTGGAAAGCAGATTTACAAGGATGTTGCCAGGAATAGTGGGCCTAAGTTATAGGGAGAGATTGGTTAGACCATGATTTAATTCCTTGAAACACAGGAGAACAAGGGTGATCTTATTGCAGTCTATAAAATCATGAGGGGCATTGATAGGGTGAACACACAGTCTTTTTCCAGGGAAGGGAAATTGAAAATGAGAGGGCATAGGTTTAAGGTGAGAGGAGAAAGATTTGAAAGAGACCTGAGAAGCAGCTTCTTCACATAAATGATGGTGTATAAATGAAATGAGCTGCCAGAGAAAGTAGTTGAAGCAGGTACAATAGTAACATTTAAAAAGCATTTGGATAAGTAGATGGATGGGAAAGAATTAGGGGGATACAAGCCAAATGTGGTCTATTGGGATGATCTGGGAGGGCACCATAATCGGCATGGACCAGCTGGGCCAATGGATCTGTTTCTACGCTGTATTGCTCTAAACAGCAACTGAGCTTATTTCTTTGTAAGCCTAGTCCTGTGCAGTCTGATTTTTTTTTTTTCCCTGTCAATCAAACTGATCAAGTTCTACTCTGGAAAAACTCCAGGGGAAAATACTAAAATAATAGAACTGCATTAATCCAGATTAAAACAAACATTTTAGTGATTATGATCAATTATGCTGCTGCAGTAACAATAAGGCATGCTGGTTAAAGACAAAGCGGCACATGTTAATAGAACTAACTATTAAAAGAAATCTTGCACAAGAAACATGACACAAATGCATTTCTGAAAGGCACAGTATTGTCTGAACATGCGCCCGGTTCATTTCATTTTGCACAATTTATAAAGAACTTAAAGTACAGGGTAGCATTATGTTGGGTGCAGAAGATCAAACTTCCCACATGACTTGCTTGTTTCCTGCTTCCTAGCAATATGCCAAAACAGATAGTTGACCCTAATTCTTGCAGTTGTTGTCCAGCTACAATGGTTTCATATTTTCTGCTATCTTTATGCATTGTGTCAGAATTTTGATCTTTATTTTCCTGCAGTTGATCATTTTGGAAAGCTTCAATCGACATTGAAGTTACAACCAGCTCCATTAGTTATTTGGTCAGACCAACTTCAGAAAGATCAAGTTCTTGCTCTTATCACAGCACTTGCTAATGGTTGATTGATCCTTGTGCATACTCCAGCATATGTCACAGTTTGGCAGGATCATTGCTGATAATCCAGTTCTGTGATGGATAAATCTAAATAGCACAGCCCACCCTCTGTTTAAAAATCCTAAATTTGGTTAGGACACCTGTGGTCGTCCAGTTCACACTGGGAAACTTGGTGATAATCTTCCTCCTGTGGCTGCTCTATATGAATGCTGTCTATGTTTAGAGAATTTATCTTTTCATCACTCTGGGGAAATTCAGCTATTCAGCTTTTTTTTTAAGGATCACTTCTCTTTTGCTTGGCTGGATTTTTTTTTAATGTTTACCACTTTTTGTCTTTTATGTGGGAATGCCACCAGAGGATGTCGTATGACTTTGTAACTTGTACTGCTCAACTCACTACCGATCCAGCTACCCCACAAATCAGATACTCACTATAAAACATTTCAGTAGAGAGACTGTCTCTCCTGGGGTCTTTAGTCTAGATGCAGCCATTGTATAGCACAAAATCTTGTCATTTTATCTCAGTCATATTGGACTTGAAACATTAACTTTGTTTCTTTCTCCACCAAAGCTACCAGACTGACTCAGTTTTCCAGCACCTTGTATTTTCAAATAAAATCTTGTCTGTGACTTTTCCTGTGATCTTTGAATTTTCATTTTGTTGAAGAGGAACCATTGTTACTCACCATGCTGCTGCTTACTATGTTGCATTTCCATTTTACGCAATACAAGTTTACCAATCTTGCACGGGACTGGTAAACTAAATGTACGTTCAATTTATTTGAAAACCTGATACAGGATAGCTCAACAGACAATTTACTATAAAGTTTCAACAGATATTGTTAACAGGGAAATACAATTGCAATCCTTTACATCGCATGCTGTTAGCTAAACTGAAAGTTGCTCAGAAAAATAGCTGAAATTTTCCAATCCTGCAGTGAAAATAACTTGTCATTGGCTGGTGGGATCTTCTGGCAATTTGCACTGTTCATCCATCCTGTCATTGGGTATCCTGCAGCAGAGGATGACTTTGATAGGGCTAGAAGATTTCACTGGTGGGAAAAGCTGGAAAATCCAGCCCACTGTTCACAAGATTTACATCCTGGCTATTTATCGGCCGAAAACTAGCAAGTTTACTATCAAATGAATCGGTTGGATTTAAAATTGGTGTTGTCAGATCTCTTACTGAGTTTATCAGCCGAGGCATTGATTAAATAAACAGGAAATCATGTTGGAGTTGTATACAAGTTTGATGAAACCACAGCTAGAATATTGCGTGCAGTATTGATTGCCACATTACAGAAAGGGTGTGATTGCTCAGGATGCTGCCTGGGATGGAACATTTTAGTTTTGAAGTGAGGTTGGATAGGCTTGGGTTGTTTTCATTGGAGCAGAGAAAACTGACGGGGTGATCTGATCGAAGTGTACAAATTTATGGGAGACATGGACCGAGTGGATAAGGAGCAGCTGTTAATTGAAGAGTCAGTTACAAGGGAACATAGGTTCAAAGTGAGGGGCAGGAGATTTATTGGGGATGTGAAGGTAAACCTTTTTACTCAGAGGGTGGTGACAATTTGGAATGCGCTGCTTAAGAGGGTGGTAGAGGTGAATTGCCTCACACCATGGACGAGCACTTGGCACATCCATAACATTCAAAGCCAAGTGCTGATAAATGGGATTAGGTAGGAGTTCAGGTATTTCTTGTGTATTGGCGCAGACTTGATGGGCTAGAGGGCCTCTTCTGCATTCTAAGAAAGCAATGAATGTAAGTCCTTTGTTGCAACAAAGGTATTGAGACAGAAAAAGTAAACTGCAGGCCAATTAGTTTGACTTCTGTCACGAGGAAAACTTTAGAAACTGTTATAAAAGATGCTGTAGCAGCATACTTTAAAAATTCAGGCTGATCAGGCAGATTGAGGCAAGGCATTTAATAAAGTTGTGAAAATAACAGTTTGTGATTTGAAGAGGAACATATTGGCATGGACACAAGATTGACTGGCTAACAGAAAACAGGGTAAGCATAAATGGGTCCTTTCCTGGTTGGCAAAACGTAATGAGTAGTGTGCTACAGGAATCAGTGCTGGGATCTCAACTTTGAAAGGGCCAAAGATATGGTTGTTAAATTTGCAGATGACACAAGATAGCTAGGATAGTATGAGGTGATAATGATAGGATGGTAATTGAGGCAAGCTATTAGAAAGTTATCATTCATTGTGAGGGGAATTGAATACAAAAGCAGGGGAGATTTTGCTTTATTTATACACGACATTGGTGAGACTACATGTGGAGTATTGCATACAGTATGTCCTTTAAGAACGGATGTAAATGTGTTGGAAGCTGTTTCGAGAAGGCTTATTAGAGTAATAACTGATTTGGTCAGGCTTGGCTTGTATCTGCTGGAGTTGCTAAGAGGCAACTTGATTGAATCTTTCAAGATGCTGGACGTTCTTCACAGAGTGGATATAAAGAGAATGTTTCCTCTTGTGGAAGAATCTTGTACTGGGGCCACTGTTTAAAAATATGGTGTCGTTCATTTAGAACAGAGATGAGGATAATTTTTTTTCTGCGGGTTGTGTATTTGGAACTTTCTTCCTCAAAAGATGGTTGAAGCAGAGTCTTTGAGTATTTTTGAGGTAGAACTAGATACATTCTTGATAAGCAAGGAGATGAAAGATTATTGGGGATAGACAGGAAAGTTGAATTGAGTTACGATCAGACCAGCCAAAATCTTATTGAATGGCAGAGAAGGCTCGAAGGACGGATTGGCGTGTTCTTGTTCATAATAGTTTGTTCGTGTATATGCTAATTGCAAAACACTAATATGGGTTCGAGGGAAGGAAAGCTATTGTATTTTGCATTTAATTGTATATTTTAGTACATTTTAATTTTTGCCTGAGATACAATTCCCTCTCAATTCAAAATATATCTATTCTTAACATATTGTGATTGGCAATTTTATTTCTAATTGCAACATTTAAAAAAACTTGTATACTTGGTAATTATCAATAGAGTATTAATTTTAAACTGAAAATTTGATCCTGTTAATTATGGTTTGCTTTATAAGGGAACATGTGGACCTGTGAGCAACACTATATTTTCCCTTAGAATGACTGAGGGCAAAACATACGTGTCACTAGCCAGTGTTTCAGCAGGTACCACTTATCCCCAAGCGGACGGTAGAAAAGTCAAAGCATATAAGGAAAGCATTTGGCTCATCTTGTCCATGCCAGCCCAAGGACATCCAGGTGCCCTTTCTAGTCCCACCTTTATGCACACAGCTATGCCCCTGCAGCTTTTAGCACTTGAGGTGTAGGTCCAGGTTAGGGTCTCTGCCTGTATCACCAACTCGGGTAGTGAATTCCAGGCATCCTCCACCCTTTGCATAAAAATCAAGTCAGTTTCTTTTTTATGACCGTGAATTCTATCTCTCAGAATGAATTCTACTAATTTGCCCACCACCAATTTAAGACTAACTGGCCTATTTGGCATTTCCTTTGATCCTTTTTTAAACAATGGAACTACATTTACATTTCTTCAGTCCTTCTATTCCACTCTATCTGTGAGGATTGGAAAACCATCTTCAGAGCATCTGCCATCTCCTCCCTAACCTCCTTTCGCAGCCTTGGAAACAGTCCACCTGGTGATTTATCAATCTACAAAGATTCCAACCATTCCAGTAGTATGATTATCATAGAAGAATCATAAAATCCTTACATGAGATTGCCATTTGGCCCATCGAGTCTGCACCAATAATCATTCAGACCCTATCCCTGTAACCCAATATAGTTGCCCTGCTAGTCCCCTGACACTAAGGGGCAATTTCTGCATGGGCAATCAATCTGTCTATGTTTGGACTGTGAAAGGAAAATGGGGCACCCAGAGAAAACCTCCGCACACTGGAAGAGAATGTGCAAACTTACTGGAAGAGAATGTTACAAACTTATGTGTAAAGACTTACCTGATGCCAGAATTGAATGGGGTCCATGGTGCTGAGACAGCAGTGCTAGCCACTGTGTCACCATACCATCCTAATATCACATGCTGTATCTTAGTGTTCCTCCTGGACTACTAAATCTGCATCATCTCTTTTTCCTTTTTTACACACAGACAAAACATTCGTTTAAAACCCGTCCCATGGCTGCTGCATCTATACCCAACTTCCCTTCTTTATCTCTGATAGGTCCCAGTTTTTCCTTAAGTAACCATTTGTCATTAATATATTGGTAAAATACCTTTGGATATTCCTTAGTATTACTTGTGACTCTTCTTACCTGCCCTCACTTTGATTTCTTTATTTCTTTTTTTTAATCATCCTTACACTTGCTATATTCATCTGTGCTATTTGCAGTATCTAGTTCTTTGTGCCTATGCTACACTTTCTTTTTATCATAAAATCTCTAAAGTACTGATGAGGCCATTCAGCCCATCAAGTCTGCATCGACAACCTGACAAAGCATCTTACCCATGCCCTTTTTCCCCACCCTATTCCTTGAATCCCACATATTTCCCATGGATAATCCACCTAACCTAGACAACTCAGGATATTAGGGGATGATTTAAAATGGCCAGTCCACCTAACCTACATATCTCTCGACTGTGGGAGGAAACAGGAGCACCAGAGAAAACCCACGCAGACACAGGGTGAACGTGCAAACTACACACAGTGAGAGACCATAGGCTGGAATTAAACCCAGGTGTCTAATGGTCTGATGCATTGTGCTACCATCCCACACTTTTTGATCTTCCCCTGTATTCTCCTAGATAGCCGGGGATTTGACACCACCACTATTATTTTTGGACAAGGCATGTCTGCTTTAGAAGTCAGAATCCCTTTTCCTAATGGACATTAGTGATCCAGTTTAGTTTTTCCGACAATTGTTGATGAACTCTTCATCATTGTGAGGCTAGCTTTTAATTTGAGATTTATCAATTGAATCTGAATCCATTAACTTAGGTGATCTTATTGAACTTAACACCAAAATCCTTTACTGCAGGAATAAATGCTCTAATCAAAATGCCACACAGTCACAAACAAGGGAACTTAATAGGGTGGATGCCTGGAGGATGTTTCCGGGTGGGGGAGACTTAGAAATAGGGGCACAGTTTGAGGGAAAAAAGGGTTTCCCTCTTAGAATGGTGATAAGATGATTTTTTTTCTCAGATGATTGTTAGTCTGGAATATTCTTCCCCAGAAAGTAATGGAGACTGGGTCATTGAATTAGTTCAAGCCTGAAATGTATCAATTTTTGTTAGACAAGGAAGTCAAGAGTTGGGGGCAGGCAGACAGGAAAATGGAGTTGAAAATCCAATCAACTATGAGTTTATTGATTGGTGGAGTAGGCTCATATGGCCAAATGATCTCCTCCACGCCCGGGAGTGCGTGGGGATTATGGGGTAACTATGGGGACTCCATAGTTAGGGGGACAGATAGGAGAGTAAATAGTAATAAAAGGGACTCAGGGCTGGTGTGTTGCCTCCCAGGGGCCAGTGTCCAGGATGTCGCAGAGCGGGTTTTTAAGATTCTTAAGGGAGAGGGGAGTCAGCCCCAAGTCATTGTTCATGTAGGGACACATGATATAGATAGGACAAGAGGAGGGGATATTAAACAGAAATTTATAGAGTTGGGGTGGAAGCTTAGGGCCAGAACTGGCAGAGTGGTTATCTCTGGACTCTTGCCTGTGCCGCGGGATAGTTTAGAGAAGAACAGAGAGAGGGAATGTTTGAACTCGTGGCTGCGGGGATGGTGCAGGAGGGAGGGGTTTAGGTTCCTGAACAATTGGGACTCATTCTGGGATCGGTGGGACCTCTACAAGGGAGTTGGTCTACACCTGAATCAGAAGGGAACCAATATCTTGGGGGAAAAATTTGCAAAGGCTATGCAGGGGACTTTAAACTGATTCAGAGGGGGGGTGGGATCCTGAGTAGTTGGGGTGCTAAGAGGGACGAGAATAGGGGGGTCATAGAGGAGAACTGTAAAACACAGCAGCGTACGGGTGGAGTAGGGCATGGTTTGAAATGCGTATACTTTAATGCAAGAAGTATTCGCAATAAGGTGGAGGAACTTGCAGCTTGGACCAGTACCTGGAACTTCGATGTTGTGGCCATTTCAGAGACGTGGGTAGAGCAGGGACAGGAATGGTTGTTGCAGGTTCCGGGGTTCAAATGCTTCAGTCAGAGTAGAGAAGGAGGTAGAAGGGGGGGAGGAGTGGCATTATTAGTCAAAGACTGTATCACAGTGACAGAAAAGAAGTTTGATGAGGACTTGTCTGTTGAGGTAGTATGGGCTGAGATTAGAAACAGGAGAGGAGAGGTCACCCTGTTGGGAGTCTTTTATAGACCTCCTAAAAGTTCTAGAGAGGTAGAGGAAAGGATTGCAAAGTCGATCCTGGACAGGAGTGAAAGTAATAGGGTAATTGTTATGGGGGACTTTAACTTTACTAATATTGATTGGAATAGCTATAGCTCTAGCTCGTTAGAGGGGTCAGTTTTCGTACAAAGTGTGCAGGAAGGTTTTTTGACTCAGTATGTAGATAGGCCAACTAGAGGTGAGGCTACATTGGATTTGGTGCTGGGCAATGAGCCAGACCAGGTGTTAGGCTTGGAAGTTAGTGAACATTTTGGTGATAGTGACCACAATTCGGTTACGTTCACCTTAGTGATGGATAGGGATAGGCATGAAGCTGGGGGCAGTAGTTATAGCTGGGGGAAGGGTAATTATGAGGCCATCAGGAGAGAATTAGGGTGCATAGATTGGACTAGGAAACTACAGGGACTGGGAACATCTGAAATGTGGAGTTTATTCAAGGAGCAGCTGCTGCGAGTCCTTGATAAGTATGTCCCTGTCAGGCAAGGAGGAAATGGTCGAGTAAGGGAGCCATGGTGTACGAAAAAAGTTAATTCGCTGGTTAAAAGGAAAAAGGAGGCTTATGTCAGGATGAGGCTTGAAGGCTCGGTTAGTGCAATGGATAGCTATAGATTAGCCAGGAGTGAGCTAAAGAGTGAGTTGAGGAGAGCTAAGAGGGGACACGAGAAGACTTTGGCTGATAGGATTAAGGAGAATCCTAAAGCTTTCTTTAGATATGTTAAGAATAGAAGATTGGTTAGGGCAAGATTAGGGCCAGTCATAGACAGCAGTGGGAAGTTGTACGTGGAGCCTGAAGAGATTGGAGAGGCATTGAACAAATATTTCTCTTCGGTATTCATGCAGGGAGATGTAAATGTAGTTGTGGAGAACACTGAGGTACAGGGTTGCAAACTGGAAAGTATTGAAGTAGATAGGGAGGATGTGCTAGATATTCTTGAGGGTTTGAAGTTAGATAAGTCCCCTGGGCCGGACGGGATTTACCCTAGGATTCTCTGGGAGGCAAGAGAGGCGATTGCAGAGCCTCTGGCTCTGATCTTCAGGTCGTCGTTGGTTACGGGTGTGGTTCCGGAGGACTGGAGGATAGCGAATGTGGTCCCATTGTTCAAGAAGGGGAAGAGAGACCTTCCAGGGAATTATAGGCCAGTGAGTCTTACTTCTGTTGTGGGCAAAGTATTGGAGAGAATTATTAGGGATAGGATTTATAGTTATTTAGAGAGAAATGAATTGATTGGGGATAGTCAGCATGGTTTTGTGAAGGGTAGGTCGTGCCTTACTAACCTTATTGAGTTTTTTGAAAAGTGACCAAAGAGGTGGATGGGGGTAAGGCAGTTGATGTGGTATATATGGACTTTAGTAAGGCGTTCGATAAGGTGGCCCATGGAAGGGTTCTGCAGAAAATGCAGATGTATGGGATACAGGGTGATTTAGCTAATTGGATTAGGAATTGGCTAGCAGATAGAAGACAGAGGGTGGTGGTTGATGGGAGATATTCATCGTGGAGTTCGGTTACAAGTGGTGTACCTCAGGGGTCTGTTTTGGGGCCCCTGCTGTTTGTAATTTTT
The DNA here is from genome assembly GCA_024679065.1 of Sphyrna mokarran. Taxonomy (NCBI): domain Eukaryota; kingdom Metazoa; phylum Chordata; class Chondrichthyes; order Carcharhiniformes; family Carcharhinidae; genus Sphyrna; species Sphyrna mokarran. The sequence continues at coordinate 110,915,126 of JAGIQG010000007.1, read as the reverse complement.
ATAAATGATCTGGATGAGGGTATTGAAGGATGGATTAGTAAATTTGCAGATGACACTAAAGTCGGTGGAGTGGTAGATAGTGAAGAGGGGTGTTATAGTTTGCAGAGAGACTTGGACAAGTTGCAGAGCTGGGCCGAGAGGTGGCAAATGGAGTTTAATGTGGAAAAGTGTGAGGTAATGCACTTTGGCAGGAATAATAAATGTGTAGAGTATAGGGCTAATGGTAGGATTCTTAATAGTGTTGATGAACAGAGGGATCTTGGTGTATATGTGCATAGATCCCTGAAAGTAGGCAGTCAAGTCGATAAGGTTGTTAAGAAGGCATATGGAGTCTTAGCTTTTATTGGTAGGGGGATTGAATTTCGGAGCCGCAACGTCATGTTGCAACTGTACAAAACTCTAGTGCGGCCGCACTTGGAGTATTGTGTTCAGTTCTGGTCCCCACATTATAAGAAAGATGTGGAGGCATTGGAGAGGGTACAGAGGAGGTTTACCAGGATGTTGCCTGGTATGGAGGACAGGTCTTATGAAGAGAGGCTGAAGGATTTGAGGTTGTTTTCGTTAGAAAGGAGGCGGCTAAGAGGAGACCTTATCGAAACATATAAGATGATTAGAGGTTTAGATGGGGTGGACAGTGATAGCCTTTTTCCTAGGATGGAGAAAGCTAGCACGAGGGGACACAGCTTTAAATTAAGGGGTGATAGTTATAGGACGGATATCAGAGGTAGGTTCTTTACCCAGAGGGTGGTTAGGGAGTGGAATGCCCTGCCTGCGGCAGTTGTAGATGCGCTAAGTTTGGTGGCGTTTAAGAGATTAGTTGATAAGTTTATGGAAGAGAAGGGAATGCTTTAGTTTGGAGGGTCATTGCTTTTTTTTTCATAATTGGTCGGCGCAACATCGAAGGCCGAAGGGCCTGTTCTGCGCTGTTATGTTCTATGTTCCAGGTCTTAAACCTGTGTTCGTAAACAGGCATAGCCAGGAAATCTTGCACATTCCTATAACAATTCTTTTTAATTGGAGGAAGAGAAAAGCATCAAAGAAGTTATTGTCTGATGAAAGAAGAAGTTCTGAAGGAGTGTTGCTGAATAGGGACTGGTTCGCAGAAAGAACATCGCTTTAATTGCTTCTCGTTCTCTGACCCTAACCATCTCCTTTGGATCTTGTATGTCCAGTCCCTTTACTTCTCAATTCCCAGCAGGACAGTTTGCAGTCTACTAATTCCTCCTAATTGAAATTTCAAGGTCGCTCTGGAGTATGGGATAATGAGCCCCAGCAATCATTACAAACGCACAATTGAAATAGGTAAAATAGTGTTGTAGTTTGCTTTGGCACAGTCCTAGAAAATGTCCTCCATACAAAGATACAATTACAGTAGTGACTTTTCCTTTGTTCAGTGTATAATTAGAATATGAAAAGATAGATTCTGTTTGATCTGATGTCAACTTGAATGCCCAAATAGTTAGTTTAGCCCGAGTATCAGCATTGCGTTCTTAGATATAGTTGTCGAAACAGTACAGCCTTGACAATGCCTGCTGCCTTGACTTTATGCTTTAAGCTCTACAGTCAAATAAATTCCTATAGATCTACTTGCATCCATCCCTCCTAGAATGAGTATAGATATGTTACTTCTTATGGAATGTCTCCTAAAATGAACTGCTGTAGCTTGTTAAAGTGACAGTGATCGTTAAAGATTGACAAAATAACATAGAATTAGATTGCTGTTGTACTTAATAGAATAGGTTGAAATTTTCCTTGTTATAAATAGAAATTGGAACGTGAATAAAACAGAGATTGTGAAAACCTAACCTTCAATAATATCCTAAGTGTAGAAAATAAAATAAATGAATTATAGGGCTATATTAATTTTCTTGTATTTTCAGTGCCTATTTGTAACTTGATTGTAATTGTCAGCCTGTAGTAAATTGGTTATGGTCTATAAAGCATTCCACTGCCTCTGAATGCAAGTAGATCTACAGCAATTTATTTGACAGCAGTAGAGCTTATAGCATAAAGTCAAGGCAGCAGTTTCTGAATTGATGGAATAATCAATTTTTGGATATTTGTTTGTGACCGTGTGGCATTTTGATTAGAGTATTTATTCCTGCAGTAAAGGATTTTGGTGTTAGAAACTTGCAAGTATGAGTGCATTGAAGTCTTGAATAGATAGAAAACTGTATAATGAGGTTATCAAACAATGGAAATAGTAACATTTTGAGTAATGTTACAAATAACAAATGCAATTAACTCATAAAAAATGTGCTGATTGCGGCAAAACCCCAGAAACAACACATAAATCAACTTCCAACTTATTAGGGCAACTAAAAAAGTTGTATTACCAACAGTATCGCCCACGTTCTGAGCAAAATTATGTCCTGTAGCATAGACATAACGTAGGACATTGAAAATTGAGTGGGTGAACATTGAATTTGGAGCACTAACTGAACTATTGAAGTAGATCCAGAGCCAACCAAGGAATGGGCTCTTCTTGACTTGGTAATAAGTGAACAATGAGTCAATAACTTAATAACTAATTAATCAATAACTGACAGAATTTAGTATTTAGTTTGAAGTGCATCCTAAGGTCTCATAGATGGCTCTAGAAATAGTAGAGGCAGTGATTATAACCTTCCAAAATTTCTTGGATTCTGGGAGGTTGGAAAATAACAAATCTAGTACCTTCATTGAAGCAAGGAGGCCAGTCAGTCTAATATCTGTTATAGCGAAAAGTCATAGAATCTATTATTCAGGATATTTAGAAAATCGTACGTATAATTTTTTCATAAAGTTTAAATTTCTGAAAAGGAAGAATGTGCAGGGGATGTTGCAGTCTATTCATTGCTTCTAAGGAGGGGTCAAATAGCCTCCTCCTTTGCTGTTATCCTATAATGGGATCGGGCAGAATCAACATGGTATTTTTAAAGGAAATTTATGTTCAACCAATTTATAGTTCTTCGAGGAAGTGAAGTGGTTAAATGGAAACTTATAGAGAAAATGTACTTGGATTTCCAAAATGGCACTTGATAATTTGCCACATCAATGAATGCTATGTAACTAAAGAGCACATGATGCAGGGGTAACAGCATTGATAAATGATTGGCTAGCTAACAGGAAATAGTGAATATTGTCCTGGTTGAGATGGGAAGGACAAAATAAATAAATCTATGACATCCCAGGTACCCTGTAAAAAAGGAAGTCATTTTCGTTTGTAAAGTTGCCTAGTTTTAACTCATACCAGAGAAATTTCTAACCTTGAAACAATGCAGCAGAGTCTCATTATATTTAGAAAAGGCGCTAATGCCCCTTCCTGGTCAGCACAAAGCTTTGATTTCTAAGTAAGAATTCTGGCCACTAGAGGACAAATGTTGTTGTTGGACTGGAGTAAACACAGTAAGAAGTCTCACAACACCAGGTTAATGTCCAACAGGTTTATTTGATAGTAAATGCCACTAGCTTTTGGAATGCTGTTCTCACCTGACAAAGGAACAGCGTTCTAAAACTAGTGGCGTTTACTACAGTTTATTTGTAGTAAACTCTAACCTGGTAAGACTCTAACCTGGCGTTGTAAGACTTCTTACTGTCAATAGGGCAGCAGTTTGTGACTCCTGTTTTCCAATGTGGTGTACTAAGGATGTCATTAGCCCACCCAAAACATGTTGAAGATTTGGACTGTCTGAATTCTTTTAATTTATAAAGTTGTTGGATCTTCTGACCAGTCACTGCTTGACCTCTCAAGACAACATAACTCAAGGGAGCAGCCTGTCTCTGTCAACCATCTTACCATTGAACAAGTAGGAGCAGAAGGAGCTCTGTCCAGGTACAGTTGTCTGATCTGCATCTACACCTGTCATCTACTGAGACATTTGAGCTGGTCCCTTCAAAACTAATTCAACTCTATGTGCCTCCTCCCATCAAGGAAGTCCTTGCTTCTGGAAAAAAAAATTCTTTTACTGTTTTTAAAATATAAACTTTCTGCTGAACCAAAAAGGCTGGCTATGAAAGTTACATGATCACTAGACAGGCCCTTTTATTGCTACCATCAAGAGTTACAAAAGCACAATAATTCCCCCCTTATCCTGTGGAATCTCGTACCTCATTACATAGATACCTTGTAATCAACAAAAACTGATGAAGTGGCTCTCCAACTTGAACTATCACAAAAGAGAGAGATCAAAACCCATACTAGGAGAGATGTTGATAATGACTTACTTTCTCTTGTAAGGAGGAACAGAGAAATTCTGGCCAGAAGCACAGAAATTGGTTTTTAAGCTGTGATCAACTATTAATGCTCCGTGTCACATGACCCAAATCTGTGGCCTTTTGGACAGGCAATCTGCTGTTTGACAGCGAATCAGGAAACTACCAAGGAGCTAATCTCCAGGCAGAACAGAAGCTCATCTCTCTTGGAAGATTTCCTGTCATTGACTGCAGAGTGCAGGCTTTGAGTACCTACTTCACCTTGTGGTGTCAGCATTAACTGTAAAGCTAACTTTACAACTCCAGTCTTCAGCAAGCTGAACTTGAGCTTCTACATGAAAGAGTTCGTTCTTGGACTTTAATTCTGCAATTCCCATGAATTGATGTCCATTTTTGTTATTCTTGTAAAGTTACCATTAATGGTTGTATCGCCATTTTCTACCTTGTTCTCCCCACCCTACGCTGGGGGTGTGGGTGTAGAGGAATGGAAAGTTGCGAACACTGGAGTAAACTAACCCAAATTAATTGTAACGTGTTTCTTGTGGGTTGTTAATCATTTTGATCTCTCATACAAAAGGTTTGAGAAAACATGCCACTGCATACTTGAAAACTAATTTAAAAAGCCTTCTGCTTACAAACAGTGGCTGAGAGTATAAAGGCAGTTATAGAATCACAGAGGTTTACAGCATGGAAGTAGGTCCTTTGGCCTAACTTGTGCATGCCACCCTTTTCTTTTAAACCCCTAAGCTAATCCCAATTGCACACATTTGGCCCATATCCTTCTATACCCATTTTACCGATATAACTATCTAAATGCTTTTTAAAAGACAAAATTGTACCCGCCTCTACTACTACATCTGGCAGTTTGTTCCAGGCACCCAGCACCTTCTGCAGGAAAAAAATTGCACCTCCGGACATTTTTGTATCTCTACCCTCTCATCTTAAACCTATGCCCTCCAGTTTCAGACTCCCCTTCCTTTGGGAAAAGATACTGACTATCAAGCTGATCTCTGCACCTCATTATTTTATAGACCTCTAAAATCACTCCTCAGCCCTCTACATTCCAAAGAAAAAAATCCTAGTCTTCCAGCCTCTTCTTTAACTCAGCTGTCAAGTCCTGGTAGCTTCACAGTTAATCCTTTCTGCACTCTTTCTAGTTTAATAATATGCTTTCTATAAGAGGATGACCAGAACTGTACACAGTATTCCAAGAGTGGCCTTACCAATGTCTTGCACAACTTCAACAAGACATCCCAACTCCTGCATTCAATGTTCTGACCAATGAAAGAATGCTGAATGCTTTCTTCACCACTCTGTTCACCTGTGATTGCAATGAACATGTACCCCTAGATCTACCATTAACTGAGTAAGTCCTACCCTAGTTCAATCTACCAAAATGCATCACCTCGCATTTATCTAAATTAAACTCCACTGCCATTCGCCAGCCCACTGGCCCAATTGATCAAGATCCCCTTGCACTATCACTACGTTACCAATCTTGGTGTCCTCTGCAAAATTACTAACCATATCTCCTATATTCTTATTCAAATCACTAAAATAACTAACAAATAACAGTGGACCCAGCACTGATCCCTGAGGTATAAACTGGTCACAGACCTCCAATTTGAAAAACAATCCTCTACAACCACCTTTTGGCTTTTGTCAAGAAGCCAATTTTGTATCCATTTAGATATCTCATCCTGGACCTCATGAGATTTGACTTTATGCAACAACATATCATGTGGTATCTTGTCAAAGGCCTTGTTATAGTCCATTGTAGACAACATCAACTGTATTGCCCTCATCTACCTTCTTGGTTCAAAAATCTCAATCAAATGTGATTGAAATCAAATATGATTTTCCACTCTTAAAGCCATGTAGCCTAATTAGTCCTTGCATCTTTAAATGCCTGTAAATCCTGTCTATCAAAATACTCTCCAACAACTTACCCACCACAATGTGAGGCTCGCTGTTTAAAGGGCTGCAGGGAAAAGCCAAAAGCACAACATTTGCCACTCTCCAACTTCAGGCACTTCACCTATGACTATCGGTGATTCAAATATCTCTGCTAGGGGACCCGCAATTTTCTCTCTAGCCTCCCTCATTGTCCTGGGATACACTTCATCACGTCCCAGGGATTTATTTACCTTGATGCATTTTAAGACTTCCAGCACCTCTTTCTCTGTAATAGGTACACTCCTCAAGCCAATGCAATTTATTTCCCCAAGTTACCTACATCTTCATTTTCTCAAATTTGCCTGAATCTTTCCTGTATGTAACATTTTCAGTGTCTTTCCAGTAGTACATTCCAGATCTTCAACACTTGCTGCATGAAAAAGATTTTTCTCACAATTTTATGAAATACTTCAAAATCGTTTTCAATCCTTTCATGTGTGTGAATAGTTTTGTCATATTAATTCTGTCCCTAATCCTCATGATTGTGAATATTTCTATCAAATCTTCTCCCAGCCATCATTTCTCCAAGGAAAACAGTCTCAATTTCTCCAGCCTATCATTATAATTGAAGTTCCTCAGTCCTACAAACGTTCTCATGAATCTTCTCTGCATTCTCCCCAATATTTTCACGTCTTTCCTAAAATGCAATGCCCAGGATTGGAGACAATATTCTAAAGTCAAACGAGAAGACCATATGATGTGGGAGTAGAATTAAGTCACTTACCCCATTGAGTCTGCTCTGACATTCAATCATGGCTAATATTTTTTCGATTTCCCATTCTCCTGCCTTTTCCCCATAACCCTGATGCCCTTATTAATCAAGAATTTATCTATCTCTGTTTTAAAGACGCTCAATGACCTGACTGCCACAGCCTTCTGTGACAGACTTCCACAGATTCACCAATCTCTGGCTGAAGAAATTCTTCCTCCTCTTAGTTTCAAAGGATTCTCCCTTTACCCTGAGGTTGTGCCTTCTGGTTCGACATTTTTCCTATAAGTGGAAACAGTTAATCCTTTCTGCACTCTTTCTAGTTTAATAATATGCTTTATTATTATAAGACGTTGCACCTCCTGCAGTATGTATGAGGTGAGGGACACCAGTAGTGTTCCTGCTGATTACACCTGCAGGAAGTGTGCACATTTGCAGCTCCTTGAGGATCGTGTTAAGGAGCTGGAGCTGGAATTAGAGGAACTCAGGGTAATTCGAGAGGTTGAGGAGGATATAGGCAGGAGTAACAAAGAGATTGTAACTCCTAAAAGTGATAATTGGGTAACTATTAGGAGGAGGGGTAAGAAGCAATCGGGGAGACAATCCCCTGGGGCTGTTCCCCTCCAAAATAATTTTTCTGTCTTGGAGGCTACAGTTGAGGAAGAATCAACTGGAGCTGACCAAAGGGAGCAGGTCTCTGGGGGTGAGCCTGCTGAGAATGCTCAGGTGGGTGGGGGGAATAAGAGATTAGGCCTAGTTATAGGAGACTCCATAGTTAGAGGGACAGATAGGAGGGTAAATAGTAATAAACGGGACTCAGGGCTGGTGTGTTGCCTCCCAGGGGCTGGGGTCCAGGATGTCGCAGATCGGGTTTTTAAGATTCTTAAGGGTGAGGGGAGTCAGCCCCAAGTCATAGTTCATGTGGGGACACATGATGTAGGTAGGACAAGGGAAGGGGATATTAAACAGAAATTTATGGAGTTAGGGTGGAAGCTTAGGTCCATAACAGGCAGAGTGGTTATCTCTGGACTCTTGCCTGTGCCAAGGGATAGTTTAGAGAAGAACAGAGAAAGGGAAAGTTTGAACTCATGGCTGCGTGGATGGTGCAGGAGGGAGGGGTTCAGGTTCCTTAACAATTGGGACTCATTCTGGGATAGGTGGGACCTCTTCAAGAGAGATGGTCTACACCTGAACCAGAGGGGGACTAATATCTTGGGGGGAAAATTTGCTAAGGCTATGATGGGGGCTTTAAACTGATTCGGGGGGGGGTGGGATCCTAAGTAGTTGGGGTGCTGAGAGGGATGAGAGTAAGGGGGTTATAGAAGAGAGTTGTAAAACACAGCGGCGTACGGGTGGGGTGGGGCATGGTTTGAAATGCGTATACTTTAATGCAAGGAGTATTCGCAATAAGGGGGAGGAACTTGCAGCTTGGACCAGTACCTGGAACTTCGATGTTGTGGCCATTTCAGAGACTTGGGTAGAGCAGGGACAGGAATGGATGTTGCAGGTTCCGGGGTACAAATGCTTTAGTCGGAGTAGAGAAGGAGGTAGAAGGGGGGGAGGAGTGGCATTATTGGTCAAAGACTGTATCACGGTGATAGAAAAGAAGTTTGATGAGGACTTGTCTGTTGAGGTAGTATGGGCTGAGATTAGAAACAGGAGAGGAGAGGTCACCCTGTTGGGAGTCTTTTACAGACCTCCTAATAGTTCTAGAGAGGTTGAGGAAAGGATTGCAAAGTCAATTCTGATTAGGAGTGAAAGTAGTAGGGTAATTGTGATGGGGGACTTTAACTTTGCTAATATTGATTGGAATAGCTATAGCTCTAGCTCGTTAGAGGGGTCAGTTTTCGTACAGAGTGTGCAGGAAGGTTTTTTGACTCAGTATGTAGATAGGCCAACTAGAGGTGAGGCTACATTGGATTTGGTGCTGGGCAATGAGCCAGACCAGGTGTTAGGCTTGGAAGTTAGTGAACATTTTGGTGATAGTGACCACAATTCGGTTACGTTCACCTTAGTGATGGACAGGGATAGGCATGAAGCTGGGGGCAGTAGTTATAGCTGGGGGAAGGGTAATTATGAGGCCATCAGGAGAGAATTAGGGTGCATAGATTGGACTAGGAAACTACAGGGACTGGGAACATCTGGAATGTGGAGCTTATTCAAGGAGCAGCTGCTGCGAGTCCTTGATAAGTATGTCCCTGTCAGGCAGGGAGGAAATGGTCGAGTAAGAGAGCCTTGGTGTACGAAAAAAGTTGATTTGCTGGTTAAGAAGAAAAAGGAGGCTTATGTCAGGATGAGGCTTGAAGGCTCAGTTAGTGCAATGGATAGCTATAGATTAGCCAGGAAGGAGGTAAAAAGTGAATTGAGGAGAGCTAAGAGGGGACACGAGAAGATGTTGGCTGATAGGATTAAGGAGAATCCTAAAGCTTTCTTTCGATATGTTAAGAATAGAAGATTGGTTAGGGCAAGATTAGGGCCAGTCATAGACAGCAGTGGGAAGTTGTGCGTGGAGCCTGAAGAGATTGGTGAGGCACTGAATAAATATTTCTCTTCGGTATTCACGCAGAGTGCTGGAAATGTAGCTATGGAGACACTGAGGTACAGGGTTGCAAATTGGGAGTATTGTAGTAGATAGGGAGGATGTGCTAGAAATTCTCGAGGGTTTGAAGTTGGATAAGTCCCCTGGGCCGGACGGGATTTACCCTAGGATTCTCTGGGAGGCAAGAGAGGAGATTGCAGAGCCTCTGGCTCTGATCTTCAGGTCCTCGTTGGTTACGGGTGTGGTTCCGGAGGACTGGAGGATAGCGAATGTGGTCCCATTGTTTAAGAAGGGGAAGAGAGACCTTCCAGGGAATTATAGGCCAGTGAGTCTTACTTCTGTTGTGGGCAAGGTATTGGAGAGAATTATTAGGGATAGGATTTATAGTTATTTAGAGAGAAATGAATTGATTGGGGATAGTCAGCATGGTTTCGTGAAGGGTAGGTCATGCCTTACTAACCTCATTGAGTTTTTTGAGAAAGTGACCAGAGAGGTGGATGGGGGTAAGGCGGTTGATGTAGTATATATGGACTTTAGTAAGGCTTTTGATAAGGTGGCCCATGGAAGACTTCTACAGAAAATGCAGATGTGTGGAATAGAGGGTGATTTAGCTAATTGGATTAGAAATTGGCTGGCAGATAGAAGGCAGAGGGTGGTGGTTGATGGGAGATATTCATCGTGGAGTTCGGTGACGAGTGGTGTGCCTCAGGGGTCTGTTTTGGGGCCCCTGCTGTTTGTAATTTTTATAAATGATCTGGATGAGGGTATTGAGGGATGGATCAGTAAATTTGCAGATGACACTAAAGTCGGTGGAGTGGTAGATAGTGAAGAGGGGTGTTATAGTTTACAGAGTGACTTGGACAAGTTGCAGAGCTGGGCCGAGAGGTGGCAAATGGAGTTTAATGTGGAAAAGTGTGAGGTAATGCACTTTGGCAGGAACAATAAATGTGTAGAGTATAGGGCTAATGGTAGGGCTCTTAATAGTGTTGAGGAACAGAAGGATCTTGGTGTATGTGTCAATAGATCCCTGAAAGTAGGCAGTCAAGTGGATAAAGTTGTTAAGAAGGCATATGGAGTCTTAGCTTTTATTGGTAGGGGGATTGAATTTAGGAGCCGCAGCATCATGTTGCAACTGTACAAAACTCTAGTGCGGCCGCACTTGGAGTATTGTGTGCAGTTCTGGTCCCCACATTATAAGAAAGATGTGGAGGCATTGGAGAGGGTACAGAGGAGGTTTACCAGGATGTTGCCTGGTATGGAGGGCAGGTCCTATGAAGAGAGGTTGAAGGATTTGAGGTTGTTTTCGTTAGAAAGGAGGCGGCTAAGAGGGGATCTTATTGAAGCATATAAGATGATTAGAGGTTTAGATAGGGTGGACAGTGATAGCCTTTTTCCTAGGATGGAGAAAGCTAGCACGAGGGGACACAGCTTTAAATTAAGGGGTATGAGTTATAGGACGGATATCAGAGGTAGGTTCTTTACTCAAAGAGTGATTAGGGAGTGGAATGCCCTGCCTGCAGCTGTTGTAGATGCGCCAAGTTTGGTGGCGTTTAAGAGGTTAATTGATAAGTATATGGAAGAGAAGGGAATGGTTTAGTTTGGAGGGGCATTGCTTTTTATTTTGGTTGGCACAACATCGAAGGCCGAAGGGCCTGTTCTGTGCTGTAATGTTCTATATATCTATTCTATATATCTATATATCCTTTCCACATCCACTCTATCCAGACCTCGCATTATCCTGTAAGTTTCAATAAGATCCCCCCCTCATCCTTCTAAACTCCAACGAGTACAGACCCAGAGTCTTCAACCGTTTCTCATACGACAAGCTCTTCATTCCAGGGATCATTCTTGTGAAACTCCTCTGGATCCTTTCCAAGGTCAGCACATCCTTCCTTAGATTCAAGGGCCCAAAACTGCTCTCGATATTCCAATTGAGTCTGACCAAAGCCTTATACAGCTTGAGAGGTGTATCCTCTGCTCTTGTATTCTAGCCCTCTCGACATGAATGCTAATATTGCATGAACCTGCATGTTAACCTTAAGAGAATCTTGAACAAGGACTCCCAAATCCCTTTATCTTTCTGATTTCCTAAGTGTTTCCCCATTTAGAAAATAGTCTGTGCCTCCAGTCCTCCTTCCAAAGTGCATAAGTTCACACATCTTCACATTATGTTCCATCTATCACTTCTTTGCCCTCTCTCCTAACCTGTCCAAGTAGCCTTCTGTGGCCCTACTGCTTCCTCAATGCTTCCTGTCTTTCTATGTATCTTTATGTCATCTGCAAACTTGGCAACAGTGTCTTCAGTTCCTCCTTCCAAATCATTAATTTATATTGTGAAAAGTTGTGGTCCCAGCATCAATACCTGAGGCACACCACTAACTACTGGCTGCCATCCTGAAAGAGTTTCTTTATCCCCACTCTCTGCCTTTTGGCAGTCTTACCCTTAACACCATGGGCTCTTAACTTATTTAAGAGTCACCTATGCAGCACCTTGTCAAGGGCCTTCTGAAATCTAAATAAATCATGCCCATTGGTTCTCCTTTATCTGACCTCCTTGTTACCTCTTCAAAGAACTCTGACATTTGTTAGACATGACCTTCCCATGACAAAGCCGTGCTGATTCAGTCCTATTTTATCATGTATTTCTAAGTATTCCACAATCTCATTTTTAATAATGGACTCTAAAATCTTGCCAATGACCAATGAAAGGCTAACCGACCTATAATTTCTCATCTGCTACCTCCTTCCCTTCTTAAACAGCGGTGTTACATTAAGCTACTTTCCAATCCTCTAGGAATCTTCCTGCCTTCAGTGATTCCAGAAAGATCACTACCAATGTCTCCACAGTTTCCTCAGCTATCCCTTTTAGAACCCTGGGTTGTAGTCCATCCTGTTCAGGTGATTTATCTATCTTCAGACCATTCAGTTTCTCCAGAACTTTCTCCTTAGTGATGGCCAATACACTCACCTGATTCTTCTGGAATCTGGCATCCTACTGGTTGTCTTCCACGGTGAAGACTAATGCAAAGTAACTATTCAGTTCCTCTGCCATTTTTGTTTCCTATTATTACTTCTCCACACTCATTTTCCAGTGGTACAATGTCTATTTTTGCCTCTTTTTTTTATACATTGAAGAAAACTTACTATCTTCTGTTATATTACTTAATAACTTACACTCATATTTCATCATCTCTCCTTTTTTTTCAGTTGCTCTCTGCTTGCTTTGAAAAGTTCCCCACTCCTCTGGCTTCCCACTAATCCTCGCCACTTTGTGTGTTTTTTCTTTTGCTTTCCTTGACTTCTCTCATCAACCATGAATGCCTTGTCCTCCCTCGAGCATGTTTCCTCCTCCTTGGGATGAATTTCTGTGGTGCCTCCCAGATAATTCCCAAAAACTCCTGCCATTGCTGTTCCACTTCCCTGCTAGGCTCTTTTTCCAATCAACTCTGGCTAGCTCCTCCCTCATGTCTTTGTAGTTATCTTTATTTGATTGTAATACTATTACATCTGATTCCAGCTTCTCTTCCTCAAACTGCAAGGTAAATTCCATCATATTGTCACTGCTCCTTAAGGGTTTCTTCACCTTAAGTTCCCTAATCAAATCTGCCTCATTACACATCACCAAATCCAGAATTGCTTGTTCCCTAGTAGGTTCTATCACAAGCTGCTCCAAAAAAACATCTCTTAGGCATTCTATAAATTTCTTTTCTTGGGATTCACTACCTACCTGATTTTCCCAGTCCGCCTGTATATTGAGTTCCCTCATGATTATTGTAACATTGTCTTTTTTATATGCCTTTTTTTATCTTCTGATTTATTTGCTGCTCCTGATTATTGCTAGGGGGCTTCCTCAGCTCTACCCACGGAGCTTCTATGCCTTCTGATCCTATATCGCTTCTTGTTATCGATTCAGCTTAATTCTTTATTAACAGTGCAACCTGCTGCCTTTGCCCACCTGTCTGTCCATTTGATAGGACACATATTCTTAGACATTTAGATCCCAGCCCTGATCCCCTTGTAGCCACCTCTCTGTAATGCTCACAACACCATACCTGCCAATTTCAAATGAGTATAACAAGCTCTAAGCTCTGATTCCTCAGCTCCTGCATTTATAGTTGTAGCATTTATTTTATATTGTCTCCCCATCTTCATAGAAACATAAATGATCGGAGCAGAAGGAGGCCATTTAGCCCTTCATACTTCCTCTACTATTCATTACGATCATGGCTCATCATCTAACTCAATAGCCTAATCCTGCTTTTTTTCCCTATAACCTTTGATCCCATTTGCCCCAAGTGCTATATCCAGCCGCCTCTTGGAATGCATTCAATCATAGAATCCGTACAGTACAGAAGGCCATTCAGCCCATTAAATCTCTACCAATCACAATCCCACCCAGGCCCTTCCCCCCACACAATAACTTGGCTAAATTCCCGACAGTAGGATCAATTTAGCATGGCCAATCCACCTAACCCACAATCTTTGGAGTTTTGGCAACAACTACTTCTTGTTGTAATGAATTCCACAGGCTCATCACTCTTTGGATGAAGAAATAGAACATAGAACATTACAGCGCAGAACAGACCCTTCGGCCTTCGATGTTGTGCCGACCAATTAGGAACAAGCAGTGACCCTCTAACCTAAACCATTGCCCTTTCATCCATAAACTTATCTACTAACCTCTTAAACGCCACCAAACTTGGCGCATCTTCAACTGACAGAGACAAGGCATTCCATACCCTTACCACCCTCTGGGTAAAGAACCTACCTCTGACATCTGTCCTATAACCACCGCCCCTTAATTTAAAGCTATGTCCCCTCGTGCTAGCTTTCTCCATCCTAGGAAAAAGGCTATCACTGTCCACCCTATCTAAACCTCTAATCATCTTATATGTTTCAATAAGGTCTCCTCTTAGCCGCCTTCTTTCTAACGAAAACAACCTCAAATCCCTCAGCCTCTCTTCATAAGACCTGCCTTCCATACCAGGCAACATCCTGGTAAACCTCCTCTATACCCTCTCCAATGCCTCCACATCTTTCTTATAATGTGGGGACCAGAACTGCACACTACTCCAAGTGTGGCCGCACTAGAGTTTTGTACAGTTGCAACATGACGTTGCGGCTCCGAAATTCAATCCCCCTACCAATAAAAGCTAAGACTCCATATGTCTTCTTAACAACCTTATCGACTTGATTGCCAACTTTCAGGGATCTATGCACATATATACCAAGATCCCTCTGTTCATCAACACTATTAAGAGTCCTACCATTAGCCCTATACTCTACACATTTGTTATTCCTGCCAAAGTGAATTACCTCACACTTTTCCACATTAAACTTCATTTGCCACCTCTCGGCCCAGCTCTGCAACTTGTCCAAGTCTCTCTGCAAACTATAACACCCCTCTTCACTATCTACCACTCCACCGACTTTAGTGTCATCTGCAAATTTACTAATCCATCCTTCAATACCCTCATCCAGATCATTTATAAAAATTACAAACAGCAGGGGCCCCAAAACAGATCCCTGAGGTACACCACTTGTAACCGAACTCCACGATGAATATCTCCCATCAACCACCACCCTCTGTCTTCTATCTGCTAGCCAATTCCTAACCCAATTAGCTAAATCACCCTCAATCCCATACATCTGCATTTTCTGCAGAAGTCTTCCATGGGCCACCTTATCGAACGCCTTACTAAAGTCCATATATACCACATCAACTGCCTTACCCCCATCCACCTCTTTGGTCACTTTTTCAAAAAACTCAATAAGGTTAGTAAGGCACGACCTACCCTTCACAAAACCATGCTGACTATCCCCAATCAATTCATTTCTCTCTAAATAACTATAAATCCTATCCCTAATAATTCTCTCCAATACTTTGCCCACAACAGAAGTAAGACTCACCGGCCTATAATTCCCCAGAAAGTCTCTCTTCCCCTTCTTGAACAATGGGACCACATTCGCTATCCTCCAGTCTTCTGGCACTATACCCGTAGCCAACGACGACCTGAAGATCAGAGCCAGAGGCTCTGCAATTGCCTCTCTTGCTCCCAGAGAATCCTAGGGTAAATCCCGTCCGGCCCAGGGGACTTATCTAACTTCAAATGTCTCCTCATCTCATCCTAAAGGATGGGAGGATGCACTACAAGTTTGCGGCAGACTGAAAAGATTGAGTATGTAGATATTAAGGAAGCGGATGTGTTAGAACATTCAAATGCTATCAAGATAGACAAGTCTCCGGGACCAGATGGGATGTACCCCAGGTTATTGTGGGAGGTGAGGGATGTCATTGCAGAGCCCC
This sequence comes from Sphyrna mokarran, assembly GCA_024679065.1. Taxonomy (NCBI): domain Eukaryota; kingdom Metazoa; phylum Chordata; class Chondrichthyes; order Carcharhiniformes; family Carcharhinidae; genus Sphyrna; species Sphyrna mokarran. Next base: position 110,899,421 of record JAGIQG010000007.1, on the reverse strand, counting down.
TGGCGGTGATCTTTGCGTCGTCGATGGAGACGGGAGAGGTTCCGGAGGATTGGAGGATTGCGGATGTGGTCCCTATTTTCAAGAAAGGGAACAGGGATAGTCCTGGAAATTACCGACCGGTGAGTCTGACCTCAGTGGTTGGTAAGCTGATGGAGAGGCTTCTGAGGGACAAGATTTACGAGCATTTGGAGAAGTTTAGGTTGATTAGAAATAGTCAGCATGGTTTTGTAAAATGCAGGTCATGCCTTACGAGCTTAATTGAGTTCTTTGAAAACGTGACTGAACACATTGACAAAGGTAGAGTAGTGGACGTGGTGTACATGGACTTCAGCAAGGCATTTGACAAGGTCCCACATGCAAGACTTCTTGAGAAGGTGAGAGGCCATGGGATCCAAGGGGCTTTGGCCTTGTGGATCCAGAACTGGCTTGCCTGCAGAAGGCAGAGGGTGGTTGTGGATGGCTCTTTTTCTGCATGGAGGTCGGTCACCAGTGGAGTGCCCCAGGGATCTGTTCTAGGACCCTTGCTGTTTGTCATTTTCATAAATGACCTGGATGAGGAAGTGGAGGGATGGGTGAGTAAGTTCGCCGATGACACAAAGGTCGGTGGTGTTGTGGATGGTCTGGAGGGATGTCAGAAGTTGCAGCATGACATCGAGAGGATGCAAGACTGGGCGGAGAAGTGGCAGATGGACTTCAACGCGGATAAACGTGTTGTGGTCCATTTTGGCAGATCCAACGGGATGAATGAGTACACTATCAAAGGTAGGAGTCTCAGCTGTGTGGAAGAGCAGAGGGATCTTGGGGTCCGGGTCCATAAGACTCTCAAATCGGCCTCCCAGGTGGAGGATGTGGTTAAGAAAGCTTACGGTGTACTGGCCTTCATTCATCGAGGGATTGAGTTCAGGAGTCAGGAGGTAATGCTGCAGCTTTATAGGACCCTTGTCAGACCACACTTGGAGTACTGTGCGCAGTTCTGGTCGCCTCACTATAGGAAGGACGTGGAAGCTATTGAAAGGGTGCAGAGGAGATTTACAAGGATGTTGCCTGGATTGGGAGGCATGCCTTATGAAGACAGGTTGAGGGAGCTGGGACTGTTCTCCCTGGAGAGACAAGGTTGAGAGGCGACCTGATAGAGGTTTACAAGATGTTGAGAGGAATAGATAGGGTGGACTCTCAGAGACTATTTCCCAGGGCTGAAATGGTCGCGACAGAGGGCACAGATTTAAGGTGCAGGGAAGCAAGTACAGAGGGGATGCTAGGGGAAAGTTTTTCACTCAGAGGGTGGTGAGTGAAGGAATCGGCTGCCGTTGGTGGTGGTCGAGGCGAACTCGCTGGGGTCTTTTAAAAGACTTCTGGATGAGTATATGGGATCCAATGGGATTGGGGGTTATAGATAGGTCTATGGCTGGGTAGGTTTTGATGTGTTCGGCACAACTTGTGGGCTGAAGGGCCTGTTTGTGCTGTAGTGTTCTAAGTTCTATGTTCTAAATGGTCCATTCTGAATCCTCAGACTGTGACTCCTGGTTCTGGACTCCCAAAACTATTAGGAATATACTTCCTGTATCTACCCTGTCTAGCCGTGTTAGAATTTTGTAAGCTTCTATGAGATCCGGAGGTGGGAGGTGGTGGGAGCAGGCACGCTGGGGCTGTTTAAGGGTCTCTTGGACTGCCACATGAGCGGTATGCAGATAGAGGGATATATTAGGACTGTTTAACTACGGCTTTTTTCCACAGGTAATTCGGTCCATACTTGACCAACATTGAGCATGCATGCGGCAGGTGGTGCGGGTACAGCTCTTGGATGTTGATTCATGGGTTGCCTGGTACCTCATGTCGTAAATGAGTGCTTTATGTGGACCATCTGAAGGGCACCATGACAGCTCAGAGACTATCGATGTGGCTGTGCAGACACTTGGATTTGGGCCGGTGTCTGCGGGAGTTTGCGCGTTCTCCCCGTGGTTGCGTGGGTTTTCTCCGGGCACTCCGGTTTCCTCCCACAACCCAAAAATTCGCTCTTAGGCTGATTGGGAAACAAATTGTCCCTATAGTGAGAATTTTCCATATTAGGAATAATATATATATTATTATATAGGAATAACATAATAGGATAATGGATTTGCTACTATATAGTTATGACGGCGGTGCGGGCTCGTTGGGCCGAAGGGCCTGTTTCCCGTGCTGTGTTGCTCTTTAACTTTAACTTTAACATCCCTCCCTCATTCGTTTGAACTCTAGCGAAAACAATCCTAACCTAGTCAGTCTCTCCTCATACATCAGACCTGCCATCCCTGGAATCAGCCTTATAGACCTTTGCTGCTCTCCCTCGAGAGCAAGAACATCCTTCCTCAGAAAAGGGGACCAAAATTGCACACAATATTCTAGTGTGGCCTCACTAAGGCCCTATAGAATTGCAACAACATATCCCTGCTCCTCTTGCAAAGGCCAACATGTCACTAGCCTTCTTTACCGCCTGCTGCACCTGCATGCTTACTTCAGTGACTGATGTACAAGGACACTAAGTTCCCACTGCACATTCCCCTCTCCTAATCTACAGCCATTGAGGTAGTAATCTGCCTTCTTGTTTTTGCTTCCAAAGTGAATAACCACACACTTATCCAAATTATACTGCATCTCCGATTGATTAGCTCATTGATCCAACCGAACCAGATCTTTCTGAAGGATCTCTGCATCCTTGTCACAGTTCACCCTCCCACTCAACTTGGTATCATCTACAAACTTTGAGATGTTACACTTTGTTCCCTCATCCAAATCAATATATATTGTGAACAGTTGGGGTCCTTGCACTGATCCCTGTGGCATTCCACTAGTTACTGCCTGTCAATTTGAAAAGCACTCATTAATTCCTACTCTTTGTTTCCTCTCTGCCAACCAGTTTTCTCTCTATCTCAACACATTTCCTCCAATCCTATGTGCTTTAATCTTGCACAATAACCTCTTGTGCGGGACTTCGTCAAACATTTTCTGGAAGTCCAAATATACAACATCTACTAGTTCCCCCTTGTCAACTCAACTAGTTACATCTTCAAAAGAATTCCAACAGATTTTTCAAGCATGATTTCACCTTCATAAATCCATGCTGACTCTGTCTGATCCTGACACTGCTTTCTAATCAGCCTACCAAAATGAATCTCTGCCACGTTTCACCACATTGAACTTGATCTGCCCATTCAATTTGCCTATACCTCTTGATGTTCTACACTATCCTGCTCACAGTTCATGTTGCTTGCCTGTTTTTTTTATCATTTACAGATTTTGAAATTATACCCGGTGCACCAAGTTCTTGGTTAATAATATATATCAGGAAAAGCAATGGTAGCAATATTGACTCAGTATACAACTCTCATACAAACCTTCCTCCCGTCTGGAAAATCATCCATTCAACACTTTTCTGTTTCCTGTCATTCAGCCAATTTTGTATCCATATTGCTACTATCCTTTTTATTCAATGAGATAATACTTTGTTCACAAGTCTATTGTGCATCACTGTGTCAAATGTATTTTGGAAGCACATCAATAGCATTGCCCCCATCTGTTACCTCTTCAAAAATTCCAGCAAGTTATTTAAACACAATTTTTTTACTTAAAATGGTAGTTTTTCCTAAATAACACACATTTTCCATGTTAATTTTGTCCTGCGGAAGTTTCACCAGCACTGAAATTATACTGATTGGTCTGTTGTTCCTGGGCTCACCTTTATATTTCATTTTGAATGGGAATAGTGTTTGCAATTTTTCAGTCCTCTGGCACTGTCCTGATCCTAAGGAAAATTGAAATATTGCGTCCAATTTCTATCAATTTCCACTCTCTCAAGTTATATCATTGGATGCAACTCATCTGATCCTGATATCTTATTGTTATCCACCTTTAGTTTATAGAATCGTAGATTCTGTGATTCTATATAACAGTCTATATAATTTAAACACCTTCCACACATTCCTGTTTAATGAGCCAAACAAGGATAGTAACTCAACTATTTCTTTATTTAACACTTCTTGCATGAACTCAAATATAAACAGTTGCAACTTATTAACTCTTGACTGAACTTTAACCAAACATCAACTTTCAACTGAACTTTAACTCTTAACTGTGAGGTATGGGGGTAGGGCCTAAGGTTTCAATGATTATAACTGCATATTAACTTTAACTGAACATCAACTTTAACTATTTAACTTAAAATAGTTACTACCGAGTTTTGGAAAACCTTAGTCAAGAAATATCCTCAATGTTGAATCTATCTTCTCTGATGCAACCCTCAGGGTAAAGGACTTCTTACAATGATTGGTCTCTTCAGGGTTATCGCTGGCAAACAAAGGCTGCACATGTCTTTTTATCCACAATCCTCCACTTGTTCTGGAAAATTCTCTGTCATCCAACCAACTGTGTAACCTTGAACAACTAATGAAATTACTTGTGAACAATGTCATTATGCTTAGTTCAAATTGTGTTTCCTCACGTAGCAGCCATTTAAATCAAAGCCACGTTGTCTGGGCCAATGTAAACAACTTCCCTTATTTGACCAATGCAGGAGGCTTCAAGTCACAGCATCCAGACCAACACCTTGCCTAGAGCAACTTTATGACCTGCATCTTGTTGATCATCTGGTTGATAAGTTGATCAAAAGTCCCAGCATGCTTAACTCAGCCAGAAATGCCATTTTAAAGTCACTATTGTCATTATTATTGTAGCTGTTCTTTCTCAATCCACATTATCAACTTTAAATAGACAAATGATCCAAAATCTATCACCACTATATTAATTTTGAAACCTCCTAATGTCTGAATTACCTCCTCATCATGGTCTGGACAGCATCATCTTCACTGAAAATATGTGATCCATTTGGATAATCTAACATATTGGCCCAAAAGTTGCTCACAAAATGCAAGTGAGTTTACTGCACAGTATTATTATGCATTAGTTCTGTGGTCAGGAAGAAATACCATATATTGCTGGACTTTTTTTGTTGCTCCACTTCAATATTATGTTCATGAAAGTGGTAGATTGCATTGCCATGAGTTTCAAGAAATTGCTGTATTTGCATAATAATTACTAATCAAGTTCACACAAGAGGACAAAGCTCAGTAAGGACCCCTTTAAAGGTTCCACTCACTTTTTCTGGCTCATAAAGGAAAAACTTAAACCATTGTTCTCATTCCTGCAGTGGAGTAAATTGTTGCTGGAAGTTTTAATTTTTTTTCAATTCCATTACTTTTCCTTCCTCCATTCTTTCTTTAATCTTTTCTCTCCCCCTCTCCTTTCATTACCTGATTTGACTGATTCATTTTGTTTTCCTGCTGTTCTGCTGCTTCTTTCTCAGTGTTTAAATCCCACTGATGGAGGAGACACACTGTTGATCCTGTCATTCACCAAGATCCTCAATGCCCCATTGCTGCTCATCACACCATTAATTGCTCTCAATTTTTTGAGCTGAAGAGTGAAGGAAAAATTGTGTTAGCAATAGTTGTGGTACACACAGCGATTTGCACAACTCACTTCTTACTTATCATTTTCCTTTTTCATATGAATGGAAACAAAATACATGCACTGTATTTTAATAATGAGCTGTAATTCCAGTGGTAATCTCAGTGAGCAAGACTTCAATTTTTTTTTCCAGAATGGTAGATGATCTGCACAGACTTGTTAAAGAAGCTAAGCTGAATAGTCCTTTCGTTTTTGTGGGATCAGAACTTGGAGCACTCAATGCAAGATTTTATGCTCACATTCACAACTGGTAAGTTGTTGAGTCTTTAACTTGGTTGATGGTGCTGCCTCTAATCTTGAGACATGGTTAAAGTAGTTTGAATTAATGTCTTAATTAACAAAACTGAAAAAAATGCCTATTTACAGATTTTTCCCTGCTTATGGGGAAGATCCCTCATTTCCCTTTGCAGGACCATCCTGACATAAATAAGATCATGGAAGAGCTACAGAAAGCCAGGAAGGTCACCCAAGTGGGTTGCCTCTGTCCTGCACCAATGAATAGCTATTTTCCCCTCACCCAGGAACACACCTGAAATGGTGCTGTTGCTGCCTGCCTTTTTCCATACCAAGTCAGATGCTGAAGAGCCCACTGTCTGTTTCAACTATTTTCTTTTCCTGTGGTCTTCCAAATTCCTTTCACTTGCTTCATATTCCCGTGCTTAATATTCCACGTTCAAAAAACTGGTGTGATTCTGTTAGGATGTGAATATTACAAGGATTGTAACTTATCCGGTATTTATCTGGTATCTTGAACTGTCCCCTGTATCATTAGTAGATATAGGTCAGTGATGTTACACTATGCTTTGTGCTTTCCCTGGTCAAGTACATCCTGGATAGAAAACTGCCTTTAACATTTCTGTCTCACAGGGAAGTTTCTGATCTCATCCTCATTGATCCGATCCCTGAAGAAGTATTTTTGGAAGATATATGGGTGCAGTACTGGTGAGTAAGTACAATAAGAATTTTAATTGTATTAAAAGCAAAATACAGTGGATGCTGGAAATCTGAAATAAAAATAGAAAACCCTGGATAAGCTCAGCAGATCAGGCAGCATCTGTGGAGAGAGAAACAAGAGTTAATGTTTCAAGTCTATATGAGCCTACTACAGAATCTTGTGAATTTACTTGCATAGGGCCTGAATTGGTATTGATGCCTGTTGCAGGAACTAGGTTACAGGGTGACTCTTTAACCAATACATGAGAAAAGGACTTTTTCAAGTCAGTAAGAGATCTATGGGTACATGTTCATAGCTCCTTGAAAGTAGAGACACAGATGGACAGTGTGTGTGAAGAAGACATTCGGCATGCTTGGTTTCATCGGTCAGAACATTGAATACAGGAGTTGGGATGTTTTGTTGAAGTTGTACAAGACGTTGGTAAGGCCACGCTTGGAATACTGTGTGCAATTCTGGTCACCCTATTATAGAATGGATATTGTTAAACTAGAAAAAGTTCAGAAAAGATTTACTAGGATGCTACCAGGACTTGATGGATTGAGTTATAAGGAAAGGCTGGAACTTTTTTCTCTGGAGCGTAGGAGGCTGAGGGGTGGTCTTATAAGAGGTTTCTAAAATAATGAGGGACACAGATTAGCTAGATACTTTTCCTAAAGGTAGAGAGTATTCAATTAGAAGGCATAGGTTTAAGATGAGGGGGGAGAGATATAAAAGTGTCCAGAGGGACAGTTTTTTCACACAAAGGGTGGTGAGTGTCTGGGATAAGCTGCCAGAGGTAGTACTAGAGGAGGGTACAATTTTGACTTTTAAAAAACATTTAGATGGTTACATGGCTACAATGGATATAGAGGGATGTGGAGCAAATGCAGGCAATTGGGATTAGCTTACAAGTTTTCTGAAAAAAAAGGCAGCATGGGCAAGGTGGGCCGAAGGGCCTCTTTCCACACTGTAAACCTCTGACTTGCTGACTCTGACTGGAGGAACAGAAAATGTAGTATAGACAATTGTATGTTATTAGGTGAGTTGCAGTAATGGAAAACTTAATGACATCTAAATCAGGGTTACTGTGCATGTTAATGAATGCATAGAGAACAGTAAATAAGATTGGGAAGTTAAAGATGCAGATTGCATTGTGGAAATATGATATTGTGGAGATTACAGAGACCTAGCTGAAGAAAGGATAGGACTGGGTGTTAAATATTCCTGGATACATGTTCTGAAAAGATAGGAAAGGAGGAGGGGTAGCGGTATTGGTCAGGGAGAGCATTGAGGATATCCCAGAGGGTCTGCTGACAGAATTAATTCATCTGTTGCCAAATAGAATTCCTTACCCCAAGAAGTTGTGAAGGCCTAGTACTTAAATAAAACTTAAAGCTGCGATTGCTACGTTTTTAATCAGTAGGTGAAATTAAGGGTTATGAAGATAATGCAGGAAAATGAATGTAGTGAGTATTAGATAAGCCGTGATCTTATTAGTTGGCAGAGCAGGCCTGAAGGTTGAATGGCTTACTTCTGTTTCTATTTCTTATTGTCTAATGGGTGCTATTACAAAACTTGGTGTTGTCTGTAGACCACCAGCTAGTTAGAATGTGGAAGAATAAACACAGAAATTATGGAGAAATGTAAAATTTATGCTTTAATTACCTGAGTATAGTATAAAGAATGTAGAGAGGGGGAGATGTGTTCAGGAAAATTTTCTGCAACAGTATCTGCCAGTCCAACAAGAAATAATGCACTGTTCGGCCTGATTCTTGGAAATGAGGTGGACCGATTAGATGTAAGTGCCACTGGGGTAACTTTTAGGAGGCAATGATCATTGCATCATAAGGTTTAGGATGATGATAGAAAAGGATAACAGGTAATCCAGAATAAAAATAATTATTCTTGGGGAGAGCTGCCTTCAGTGGGTAAAGAATAGCACTGGGCCAGTTAGACTGTGCCAAAACAAAAACAGAAAATGTTGGAAAATCTCAGCAGGTCTAGCAGTATCTGTGGAGAGAAAATAGAGCCAATGTTTCGAGTCTGGAGTTAAGACTGTGTGTTATGCTATGGTACAGTGTGCCCATTAGTAAATTTGAGTTTGATGGATACCCATCAAAAGGATACTAAATACTAATAAATCTGACGGGGATCCAAAACAAGAGCATCATTTGTCATCCATTCCCAGTGTAGAAAAATAAAGTGCCATGTAATTACAGAGTGGTGCTTGAGATTCACCAACAAATCAATGTGAGCTTATTGTTGTGTCGACTAATCACAACTTGATTTAGGGCAGTGGTACTATGAATCTATCTCTGATTTGTTAATGCAGCTTTGCTGATCTGCAACAAGAATAAACACACTTGCTAATACCGCTGTGCATTTGGGGCAAGATGAATTTTGGTGGCATTAGATAGGAACTTGTAAGATTTGATTGGAATAGCTTGTTTGAGGGCAAAGAGATCTCTTGCAAGTGGGAGGCTTTTAAAAATATAATAGCTAGAGTTCAGGGTCTGTATGTTCCTGTTAGGGTGAAGTGCAAGGCAGGCAGGAGTGGGGAATCTTAGATGACAAAAAGTATTGAGGTTTTGGCCAGGAAAAAGAAGAAGGCATGACTCAAGTATAAGCAGCTGGAATCAAGGGATTCCCTGGAGGTGTACAGGCAGTACAGGAGTATGCATAAGAGAGAAATTGGGAGGGCAAAGAGGGGACATGTGGTAGCTTTGGCTGAGAGGATTAAGGTGTATCCAAAGAGATTCTTTAAGGATATTAAAGGAAAAAGAATAACTCGAAAGTGAATAGGACTCTTTAAGAACCAAAATGGATGTGTGTGGGACTGCAAGAGATAGTCGAGGTTCTTGATAAATATTTTCTTCTCTTTATCGTGGAGAAAACCATGAACATCGAACAATACAGCACAAACAGGCCCTTCGGCCCACGAGTTGCGCCAATCACATCTATACCTACCAATCCACAGACCTATCTATAACCCCCTATCCCATTCGTTTCCATATACTCATCCAGAAGTCTTTTAAGAGACCCCAGCGAGTTTGCCTCTACCACCTCCGACGGCAGCTGATTCCGTTCACTCACCACCCTCTGAGTGAAAAACTTACCCCTAACATCCCCTCTGTATTTGCTTCCCTGCACCTTAAATCTGTGTCCTCTCGTAGTGACCATTTCAGCTCGGGGAAATAGTCTCTGAGAGTCCACCCTATCTATTCCTCTCAACATTTTATAAACCTCTATCAGGTCGCCTCTCAACCTATGTCTCTCCAGTGAGAAGATTCCCAGCTCCCTCAACCTATCTTCATAAGGCCTGCCTCCCAATCCAGGCAGCATCCTTGTAAATCTCCTCTGCACTCTTTCAATGGCTTCTACATCCTTCCTATAGTGAGGCGACCAGAACTGCACACAATACTCCAAGTGGGGTCTGACAAGGATCTTATAAAGTTGCATCATTACCTCCTGACTCCTAAACACAATTCCTCGATTAATGAAGGCCAGTACACCATATGCCTTCTTGACCACTTCCTCCACCTGTGAGGCCGATTTAAGAGTCCTATGGACCCGGATCCCAAGATCCTTCTGCTCTACAACACAGCTAAGACTCCTACCCTTGATATTGTACTTCTTCATCCCATTATTCTTGCCAAAATGGACCACTACACATTTATCTGCGTTGAAGTCCATCTGCCACTTCTCCGCCCAGTCTTGCATCCTGTTTATGTCCCGCTGCAACTTTTGACATCCCTCCAGACCATCCACAACACCACTGATCTTTGTATCGTCGGCGAACTTACTAACCCATCCCTCCACTTCCTCATCCAGGTCATTTATGAAAATGACAAACAGCAGGGGTCCCAGAACAGATCCCTGGGCACTCCACTGGTGACCGACCTCCATGCAGAAAAAGAGCCATCCACAACCACCCTCTGCCTTCTGCAGGCAAGCCAGTTCTGGATCCACAAGGCCAAAGCCTCTTGGATCCCATGCCCTCTCACCTTCTCAAGAAGCCTTGCATGGGGGACCTTATCAAACGCCTTGCTAAAGTCCATGTACACCACGTCCACCGCTCTTCCTTCGTCAATGTGTTCAGTCACATTTTCGAAGAACTCAACTAGGCTCGTAAGGCACGACCTGCCCTTGACAAAACCATGCTGACTATTTCTGATCATTCTAAACTTCTCCAAATGCTCGTAAATCTTGTCCCTCAGAAGCCTCTCCATCAGCTTACCAACCACTGAGGTCAGACTCACTGGTCGGTAATTTCCTGGACTATCCTTGTTCCCTTTCTTAAAAATAGGAACCACATCCGCAATCCTCCAATCCTCCGGAACCTCTCCCGTTTCCATGGACGATGCAAAGATCATCGCCAGGGGCTCTGCAATCACCTCCCACAATAACCTGGGGTACATCCCATCCGGTCCCGGCGACTTGTCTATCTTGATAGAATTTAACAGGTCTAACACATCCTCTTTCCTAACATCCACATACTCAATCTTTTCCGTTTGCCTCAAACCTGCAGTACAACCTCCCAGTTCACTTTCCACCGTGAATACCGAGGCAAAGTACTCGTTAAGCACCTCTGCCATTTCTTCCGGATTCACACAGACTTTTCCCCCTTCACCTTTTATAGGCCCTATCCCTTCTCTTCTCATCCTTTTACTTTTCACATATTTGTAGAAGGCCTTGGGATTCTCCTTAATCTTACCCGCCAAGGCCTTCTCATGACCCCTTCTGGCTCTCCTAATTTCCTTTTTAAGCTCCCTTCTACACACCTTATACTCGTCTAGATCCCTAACATCTCCTAGTTCTCTGAACCTTTTATACACCTTTCTTTTCTTCCTGAAGACTTGGGAACCTGGGAAAGTTAGTTTGAATATATTGGGGACAGTAGATTCACATTACAGTCGGGAGGTAATGGATGTATTAAAATGCACAAAGGTGAATAAATCTCCTAGCCCTGACCGGATAATCCAAGAACACTGCATGAGGCTAGAGATAAAATTGTGGGAGCTCTGGCTGAGATATTTGCATCATTGTTAGCCATAGGTGGTACCAGAGGACTGGAGGGTAGCAAATGTTGTGCCCTTATTTAAGAAGGGCTGCAAAGAAAAAGATGGGTATTATATATTGGTGAGCCTAACATCTGCGGTGGGTCAATTACGAGAGAGAATTCTGAGGGATCAGGTGTGTAGGCATTTAGAAAAGCAGGGTTTGTTTTGGAGCAGTCAGCATGGTTGTGTGCATGGGAGATCGTGCTGTACAAATTTGTTAGAGTTCTTTGATAAAGTGGCCAGGAAGGTTAATGAGGGTAGGGCAATAGACGTAAAGTTTGTGATGAAGTTCCACATGATAGGCTGATCTGGAAGGTTAGACCATATGGAATCCAGGGAGTACTGGCAAATTAGGTATACAGTTGACTTGATGTTAGGAAGTAGAGGGTTATGGTGATAAGATGCTTGTTGGACTGGAGGTCTGTGACTAGTGGTGTGCCTAAGGGGTCAGTGCTGGACCCATTGCTGTTTTATCTATAACAACAATTTGGATGGGAATGTGCAAAGCCTGATAAGTAAGTTTGTCGATGACACTAAAATAGTAATATTGTAGACAGTGAGGAAGGTTATCAAAAATTGCAGCAAGATCTTGATCAGCTGGGAAAGTGGGCAGAGAAGTGGTGAATGGAGTTCAATACAGATAAGTGTGAGGTGTTGCATTTTGAAAAGTTAAATCAAGGTAAGACTTTTACGGTGAATGATAGGATCTAAGGGAATGTGGTAGTGCAGAGCGCAAGGTTCTTTAAAAGTGGAGTCACAAGTAGATATAGTGAAGAAGGCTTTTGGCACGCTGACCTTCATCAGTCAGGGCATTGAGAATAGAAGTTGGGAAGTTATATTGCAGTTGTACAAGATGTTGGGTGAGGCAGCATCTAGAGCATTGTGTTCAGTTTTAATTGATTTGCTATAGGAAAGATGTTATTAAACTGGAGAGAATGCAAAAGAGATTTATAAGGATATTGCCAGGACTCAAGGGACTGAATTATTGGAAGAAATTGAACAGGCTAGAACTTTTCTCTTTGGAGCGTAGGAGACTGAGGGTGTTATGCAGAGAGTGGTATTTGCATGGAATGAGCTGCCGGAGGAAGTGGGTGAGGCAAGGACATGGATGCCATTTAAAAAGCATTTGGACAGATACATGGATAGGAAAGGTTATAGAGGGACATGGGCCAAATGCAAGCAAATGGAATTGCTCAAACGGGCATTTTGGTCGGTGCGGGCTAGTTTGGGCTAAAGGATCTGTCTCTGTGCTGTAGATTCTTTGATTCTATGATCGTATATTATTTGGAAATTCTTAATTTAGTAATCTTTATGATATTTCAATAAACACATTCTGTTCCAATCCCTGTATAAATACTAGTTTGCTGATTTGACAGACTAAATAATTAGTTAAAACAATTAGATTAGCAAAATCTCATTGCAAAAGAAACAGAACCTATTTAATGTGCAGTTGTCCTTTGTGTTATTGGTATTGCAGTAACTGAATGTAGAGAACTATGATCTTTGTTATAGCTCAGCATGTGTGGAATTCATGAAAGGATATTATGCTTGACCTGTGCATTTATGTTCTCTTAGCAAGCTGCAGGAGTAACGTTAATTAAAAGAGTTTGCTGATCTAGAAGGACAACTGAACTAAAATTATTACACATACTGAAAGGTCATTTTCATTTTGGTAAATTTTTATATAACTTCAGTTGAGTAATGCTCCTGACGCTAAAAACTGTGATGTAGAGATGCCGGTGTTGGACTGGGGTAAACACAGTAAGAGGTCTGACAGCACCAGTTTTAAATCCAACCAATTTATTTGATAGTAAACTTGCTGGCTTTCGGCTTTGTAGCCTTCTTCAGGCGAATGATTGGCCTGAATGATTTCGCCTGAAGAAGGCTACAAAGCCGAAAGCTAGCAAGTTTACTATCAAATAAATCGGTTGGATTTAAAACTAGTGTTGTCAGACCTCTTACTAAAAACTGTGTGCAGCTCAGTCAAATGTTTTTAACTTGTTCTATGTTATCTTGCGTTAATGCTTATCTGGTGAATATATTGTTACACTTATTCATGATCATTGGTGATTATAAATGTCTAAGTTGATTACTCCTGCCTGCAAAAGGATACATTCTAATCTTCACATTAAGTACATAAGCATCACCAGAAACATCAACATTTATTTCCCATACCTAGTTACACTTGAGAAAGTGGTAGTGAGTTTCATTCTTGAACCACAGCAAATATTGTGAGGTCGAAGTTCCAGTATTTTGTCCCTGTGGCAATGAGGAATGGTTATATTGTCCATGTTGGGATTCTGTATGGCTTGAAGGAAAATTCAGAGGTGTTGAAGGAGATGGTGGATTTGAGAGATGCTGTCAGTACAGTTTCTCTGCACTACTGTAGTGAATTCTGTAGAGTGTACACTTCACCCAGGGTGTCTGTTGAAGGGAGTGGATATTTAAGGTGGTGAATGGGCTGCCAATCAAATGGACTGTTATATGCTGGAGGTTTTAGTGTTGTTGAGACTGCATCCATCCAGGCAGAAGGAAAGAATTCCATCACTTGTGACTTGAAGATGGTGGAGAAATTTTGGGGAGTTAGGTGTTAGGACACTCACCAAAGAGTAATCAATATTTGGCCTGCTCAATTAGCTGCTGTATTTAACTGGCTCAGCCAATTGAGATTTTGGTCATGGGCTGTTGTCAGAATGTTGATGATGGAGTTTTGGCAATGCTATTGAATATCATGTTTTGTTGTAGGACTGTGACATAGTGGGCAGCACTGTTACCTCATAGTGCCAGGGATCCAGGTTTAATTCCGGCATTGGTTGTCTGTTTGTGTGGAGTTTGCACATTTTCCCTGTATCACCGTGGGTTTCCTCTGGATGCTCTGGATGCTCTAGTTTCCACCTACATCCAAAGATGAACAGGTCAGATGGATAAGGCCATGCTAAGTTGTCCCTTAATCACAGAATCATAGAATCCTGACACTGCAGAAGGAGGCCATTCTGCCCATTGAGTCTGCACTGACCACAGTCTCATCCAGGCTCCATCCCCAGAACCCTACTTACCTTAAAAACCCCCTGACACTTAGGGGCAATTTAGCATTGCAATCAATCTAGCCATCACATTTTTGGACTGTGGGAGGAACCGGAGCACTTGAAGGAAATCCATGCAGACATGGAGAATGTGCAAACTCCACATAGACAGTGACCCGAGCTGAAATCGAATCTGAGTCCTGGCACTGTAAGGCTCCAGTGTTAATCACTGTGCTGCTGTATTGTCCAGTTTTTATTAATCTGGCTCCTGTGATAAACAACGCACTACAGAGACACAGTGATGGCCTCAGGGCCAGCAGACCCAGTTTACTGAAGGAACAACTAGACTGGCTCCAGAAGTCCATCTGTTGCCCACAGCACCTGATATTAAGTTGTCTCTGCTGGTTCCTCCTTGGGATGAATTTCTCTTGTCTCCCGAGTAACTCTCAAAAACTCCTCAAATTGTAATACCATTACATCTGACTCCAGCCTCTCCCTCTCAAAGTGCAGGGTAAATTCTACCATATTGTGATCTCTTCTCCCTTAGGATTCCTTCACCTTAAGTTCCCTAATCAAGTCTGCCTTATTACACATCACCAAATCCAGAATTGCCTGTTCCCTAGTAAGTTCTGTCACAAGCTGCTCCAAAAAAAAAACCATCCCTTAGACATTCTACAAATTTCTTTTCCCTGGGATTCACTAACTATTTGATTTTCCTAGTCCACCTGCATATTGAAGCCCCCCACGATTATTCTAATATTGCCTTTTTTATATATGATTTCTGTCTCCTGATTTTTTTTCTGCCCCACATGCTGACAACTGTTAGAGGCCTGTACGTAACTCCCATCAGAATCTTTTTACCTTTGCAATTCCTCAACTCCATCCACAGAGATTCTATGCCTTCTGATCCTATGTCACTTCTTGCTATCATTTTAACTTCATTCCTTACTAACAATGCAACCCTGCCCCCTTTGCCCATCTGTCTATCCTTCCTATAGTCATATCTCCTTGGATATTTAGGCCTCAGCCCTCATCCCCTTGCAGCCATGTCTCTGTGATGCTCACAAAATTGTACCGGCCAATTTTTATGTATGTAACAGCTCAATTACTTTGTTCCACATACTGTTTAGGACAGAGATGAGGAGAAATTTCTTCACCCGGCATGTAAACATGCCTTTTGGCTTAACTCATCCATGCTGATCAGGTTTCTGAAACTGAAATAATCCCATTTGCTTGTGTTTGACCCATATCCCTCAAAACATTTCTTATCCACATACCTGTTCAAATGTCTCTTAAATATTGTAATTGTACCTGTCTCTACCACATCCTCTGGCAGTTCATCCTATATATGCACCATCTTTTGTGTGAAAAAGCTGCCTCTCAGCTCCCTTTTAAGTCTTTCCCCTCTGATCTTAAACTTATGCCCTCAAATTTTGGAATCCCCTTCCCTTTACTATTCATCTTATCTATGCCCCTCATGATTTTATAAACCTCTATAATGTCACTCTTCATCCTGTTATGCTTTAGGGAAAAAAGTAACTTCCTATGCAGCGTCTTCTGGATCCAGCCCCCAGACAGGGATCACGTGTAGAGGTGGGAACATTGGGGTGGCGGTGCAGGCACGTTGGGCCGAAAGGCCTGTTTCCTGTGCTGTTTTTGTTCTTTGTTCTTATAATTCAAATCTTCCAGTCCTGGTGGCATTCCTGTAAATCTTTTTTCCACCCTTTCCATTTAATAATATCCTTCCTATAGCAGGGTAACCAGTATGCAGTACTTCAATGCCTTATACAGTTGTAATATAATATCCCAAGTCCTGTACTCAATGTTCTGACCGATGAAGGTAAGTGTGCCTTCTTCATTACTCTGTCTAGCTGTAATGTCAATTTCAAGGAACTGTGTTCTAGCACTCCTAGTGTCTCTTTTCGACAACACTCCCCAGATCCCTACCATTAACTATGTGAGTCTTGCCATGGTTTGTCGTACCAAAATACTATATCTTGCATTTATCTGAATTAAACTCCAGTTGTCATTCTTCAGCTCACTGGCCCAGTTGATCATGATCCTGTTGTAATCTTAGATAACCACCTTTACTGTCCACTACAGCACCAATTTTGGTGTTATCTACAAACTTACTAACCATCTTCTTATATTCTCATCCAAATTGTTTATATAAATGACAAACAGCAGTGGACCAGCACTGATCCCTGCAGCACACCGCTGGTCGTTAAGCCTCCAGAATGAAAAACAATCCTTTACAAACCACTCTCTGTCTCCTCTCTCAAGTCAATTTTGTATCCAGATGGCTAGTTCTCTCTAGATCCCATGTGATCTATTCTTCTACTAACCATGCGGTACTTTGTCAAAGGCCTTGCTAATGTTCATGTAGACAATGTCGACTGCACTGCCCTCATTTATTTTCTTTGTCACCCCTTCAAAGAACCCTATCAAATTTGTAAGACATGATTTTCCATGCACAAAGCTATGCTATCTCTAATCAGTCTTTGCCTTTCGAAAGGCATGTAGATCCTGTCTCTCAGAATTCCTCCAACAACTTATCCACCACTGATCTTCGACTCACCTGCCTGCAGTTCCCTGGCTTTTCCCTGCTGCCTTTCTTAAATTACAAGACATTTTCCTCCCCCGTCTTCCAGCACGCCTCACCCATTGTTGTTGATACAACTATCTTTCTAAGGGCCCCTGTAATTTCCTCCCTAGCTTCCCACAATGTCCTGGGATATACTTGATCAGGACCCAGGGATTTATTTACCTTAATGTGTTTTAATATCTCCAGCATGTGTTCTTCAGTAATGTGGATGCTTTTCAAGCTTCACTATTTATTTTCTTGGGTGGCACGGTAGCACAATAGTTAGTACAGTTGCTTTGCAGTTCCAGGGACCTGGATTTGATTCCCGGCTCGAATCGCCGTCTATGTGGAGTTTGATCATTTTCTTTGTGTCTGCGTGGGTTTCCTCTGGGTGCTTTGGTTCCTCCACAGTCCAAGATGTGTGGGTTAGGTTGATTAGCTATGCTAAAATTATCCCTTAGTGTCCTGGGATGTGTAGGTTAGAGGGATTAGTGGGTAAATATGGAGGGATATGGGGCTATGGCCTGGATGGAATTGTGGTTGATGCAGACTTGATGGGCTGAAGGGCCTCTTTCTGCACTGTAGGATTCTGTGATTCTATGACTCTATGATATCCTAACTTCCATGTCTTTCTCCACAGTAAGTACTGACAAATATTTGTTTAGGATCTCACCTATCCAGTAATCCAGAGAGCCTGGATAATTACGCTCTGAGGAGCAAACACAGAAAATGCTGGAAAAGCTTAACAGGTCTGGTAACACCTGTGAAGAGAGAAAATAGTGTTTAATGTTTTGGGTCCCTGTATACCGACTTAAAATGTTAACTCAGTTTCCTACAATATAAGTGTGGCATTGAGAAGCCTAGCAAAACTGGTGTCAATGGGAAATGGGGGTGGGGAATAACCTCTCTTCAAAGAAGGATGGCTGTGGGTGTTTGGAGATCAATCATCTCAGTGCCGGGATATCATTTCATGAGTTCCTCAGTGCAATATCCTCAACTTAACCATCTTCAGTTGCCTCATCAATTTACTTTCTTTCCATTATAAAGTCAGAAATACTGATGCTTCTGATTCCATTGATATTCCATGTCCTATTGCAGCAACAGCTGGACAATATCAAGGGTTGGGCTGACAAGTTACAAGTAATATTTGTGGAATGCAAGTGGCAGGTAATGACCATATCCAACAAGACCTGTACTTCCTTGACATTCAGTGGAATTATCATTACTGAACCCTCCACTATCAACATCCTGGGGGTCACTATTGACCAGAAACTGAATTGGATGAGCCTTATAAATACAATGGCTACAAGAGCAGGTCAGAAGTTAAGAATCCTGCAAAGAGTAACTCATCTTCTGACCTCCAAACTTGTGCACAAGGCACAAATCATTGGTATTGGAATTCTTTCTATTGGACTGGTTGAGTACAGCTCCAAAACTCAAGAAGCTCAATACCATGCAGAATAAATTAATTAGCAGTCTAGCCACAAACATTCACTCCCTTCATCACCAATGCACAATGGCAACAGTATTGTGCCATCTACAAGATGCACTGCTGAAACTGATTGCAGAGAGTTGTTTTTCAAACTGGAGGCCTGTTACAAGTGGTGTCCCTCAGGGATCAGTGCTGGGCCTACTGTTATTTGTCACTTATATTAATGATTTGGACGAGAATGTAGGGAACGTAATAAGTTTGCAATGACACCAAGATTGGTGAAGAAAGTTATCTCCAATTGCTGCAGGATTTTGATCAATTGGGCCAGTGGGCTGACGAATGGCAGATGGAGTTTAATTTAGACAAATACAAGGTAATTTATTTTGGTAGATTGAGCCAGGGTAGGACTTACTCAGTTAATGGTAGGGTGCTGGGGAGAGTTGCAGAACAAAGAGATCTAGGGGTACATGTTCATAGCTCCTCGAAAGTGAAGTCACAGGTGGACAGAGTGGTGAAGAAGGCATTCAGTGTGCTTGGTTTCATCAGTCAGAACATTGAGTACAGGAGTTGGAATGTTTGTGTACACAACAAATTAAGAATAAGTATTGTCTCTGCTAGAAAAATAGCTGCTTAAAGTTTATTTATTAGTGTCATAAGTAGGCATTAACAAAGCAATGAAATTACTGTGAAAATCTTCTAATTGCCATACTCTAGCACCTATTCGGGTCCACTGAGGGAGAACTTACATGGCTAATCAACATGTGTTTCAAACTATGGGAGGAAACTGGAGCACACAGAGGAAACAAATGCAAACATGGAGAGAATGTGCAGACTGCATCCAAGTCGGAATTGAACCTGAGTCCCTTGCGCTGTGAGGAAGCAGTGCTAACCATTGTGTCACTGTGCTGCTATCTGTTCCGTCATATGCATGAAAATGAGCCACCTGGTAGCTTAACAATCTTGATATGTGACATAATGCCAGTAGATGAGGTAAGGGGACAGTAGAAAAATAGCAATACGTTGTTGAACAGTGTAGAGAGAATCTTACCTTCAATGTCATTGTGAACTACAAAAATTGAACAACAAATAAGCTCTTGTCCTCATGATGATGAATGTCAGTAAGGCTCCTTTCTTTATCTTCTTTGCCTATCTTCCAGGTATAAAGAACTACTTTCGTATCATCAGACACAACAGTTCTCTGCTGCTATTGGTTTAAATAGAATGCTTTTAATCACAGGATTGATGCAGCCGCCAATTATGGGAGAGAATATTTCTGAGGATTTTATGAGGAGACAGGTATGTAGCCAATTTTATCTTCGCACGTAGCAGGACAAATTTACTCCTGAATACCGCAAATCCTTGTGTATTGTAAATCTGTTGTCGTGTAAATGCGCCACAGCAAAATTGATGTCACTGGTGTCCAAAGCTGCTGTTACACAATTGTGTACCCACCTAGTCAGAGGTGATTTCCATAGAAACATGATATTTTGTTCTGACGATGAAGTAAGTATAGTACTTAACTGCAGAATTCGAAGTTATGATGCAGAATTGAATAGGCTGTAAATAGAAATAAAATTGAATTATAAAATGAACGCAGTGTATTTGGGTATGCCAGCAAGGTATGCAACAAATGAAATATACTCATGCAAACTTGAGCTGTACTCACATTTTCATTTCCTTTAAATCTCTGAATAAATATCATCTGGAGAGGAGAAAAATATAGTGACGTATAGAAATCAGACAGATCTCTTCCATAAACTGTCCTGTAATCATAAAAAGCCTTTAAAGGAACTCTTATTAAGCTAGAAGTACTCAATTTAATTGCATTACAGTTCAAACCTGAAGATCACTTTACATATCTGATGGTGTATGTTTTTCAAATTCATTCTTGGGGTGTGAGTATCTTTGGCAAGGTCAGTGTTTGTCCTTAACTACACTTGAGCAGGTAATGATGAACTACCTTCCAGACTCTGTGCAGTCCATGCTGAATCATGTACATTTTCAGGGCAGTTGGGGTTGGAGTTGCAAAGTGTTGTTCCAGTGACAATAAAAGAATGGTGATACCACTCCAAGTCAGAATGGTGTATGACTTGGGAGGATAATTTGCATATGTTCCCATGCATCATCTGGCTTTATCCTTCTAGGTGATAGAGGAATGTTTAATGTGGTGGTTAGGTGATTAAGGTGCCAATTAAGTGGGATGTTTTGTCTTGTATGGTATTGAGCTTGCTGAGCATTTTTAGAGCTGCAATCATTGAGTGATAACATCACTATAGCACATGAAAAGATCATTCAGCTCATTGAATCAATGCTGACTCTTTGTAAAACAATGAAGTTAGTCCATTCCCTGCTTTATTTCTGTTGGCCAAAAATTTTGTTTCCCTCAGACGTTCACCCAATATCTTGTTTGAAATCGTACATTGCCTCCATTTCCATAACCTCCTTAGGTAGCAAGTTCCAGGTCATTAACACTGGCTGATAAAGAAGTTCTCCCTTGCATGGTCTGCACCTCTTGGCCAGAACCCTGGTCACTCTATTATAGAAAGGATATTTATTAAACTAGAAAGAGTGCAGAAAAGATTTACTAGGATGCTCCCAGGGCTTGATGGCTTGAGTTATAAGAAGAGGCTGGATAGACTGGGTCAGAACTGAGCAGAGTACTCCAAGTGGGGTCTGACCAGGGTCCTATATAGCTGCAATATTATCTCTCGACTTCTAAACTCAATTCCTTGATTGATAAAGATCAGTACACCATACACCTTCTTAACCACAGCTTCAACTTGCGCAGCTGTTTTGAGTGTCCTATGAAGTCGGATCCCAAGATCCTTCTGATCTTCCGTGCTGCCAAGAGTCCTACCATTAATATTATATTCTGCCATCTTATTTGACCTGCCAAAATGAACCACTTCCCACTTACTGGTGTTGAACTCCATCTGCCACTTCTCCGTCCAGTCTTGCATCCTATCAATGTCTTGCTGCAACTTCTGACATCCCCCCACACTATCCACAGCACCTCCAACCTTTGTGTTATCAGCAAACTTACTAACCCATCCCTTCACTTCCTCATCCAGGTCATTGATAAAAATCTCAAAAAGGGTCCCAGAACAGATCCCTGGGCACTTCACTGGTGACCGACTTCCAAGCAGCCTGTGACCCATCTATAATCACTCTTTGCCTTTTGTAGGCAAGCCAGTTCTGGATCCAGAAAGCAATGTCTCCATGGATCCCATGCCCCCTCACTCTCTCAATAAGCCTTGCAGGGGTCACCTTATCAATGCTTTGCTGAAATCCATATATACTACATCTACTGTTCTTCCTTCATCAATGTGTTTAGTCACATCTTCAAAAAATTCAACCAGGCTTGTAAGGCATGATCTACCTTTGACAAAGCCATGCTGATTATTCTTAATCATATTATACCTCTCCAAATGTTCATAAATCCTGCCTCTCAAGATCTTCTCTATCAACTTACCAACCACTGAGTTTAGACTCACTGGTCTATAATTTTCAGGGCTATCTGTACTCCTTTTCTTGAATAAAGGAACCACATTCGCAATTCTCCAATCCTCCAGAACTCTCTCATCTCCATTGATGATGCAAAGATCATCGCCAGGGGCTCAGCAATCTCCTCCCTCGCCTCCCACAGTAGCCTGGGATACATCCCATCCGGTCCCGGCAACTTACCTAACTTGATGCTTTTCAAAAGCTCCAACACATCCTGTTCCTTGCTATCTACATGTTCAAACTTTTCAATCCACTGCAAGTCTGTACTATAACCACCAAGATCCTTTTCCGTAGTGAATACTGAAGTAAAGTATTCATTGAGTACCTCTGCTATTTCTTCCGGTTCCATACAAACTTTCCCACCGTCGCACTTGATAGGTCCTATTTTTTCACACCTTATCCTCTTGCTGTTCACATACTTGTAGAATGCCTTGGGGCTTTCCTTAATCCTGCCTGCCAAGGCCTTCTCATGACACTTTGTTGCTCTTCTAATTTCCTTCTTAAGATTCTTCCTATTAGCCATTTACTCTTTTAGATCTGTAACATTACCTCGCTCTCTGAACCTTTTGTAAGCTTTTCTTCTTGACTAGATTATAGTCTTTGTACACCATGGTTCCTGTAATCTACCATAACTTCCCTATCTCATTAGAACGTTTCTATGCAGAACTCCAGATAAATATTACCTGAAAATTTGCCACATTTCTTCTGTACATTTCCCTGAGAAAACATCTTTCCAGTTTAAGCCTCCAGTTTCTTGCCTGATAGCCACTTAATTAAACACTTTTCTAACTTGTCTGATCCTATCTCTCTCCAATGCTATTGTAAGTGAGATAGAATTATGATCACTATCTCCAAAACGCACTCCCACTGAGAGATCTGACACCTGACTGGGTTCATTTCTCAATACTAAATCAAATACACCCTCTCCTCTTGTAGGCTTATCCACATATGGGTCAAGAAACTCTCTTGAACATATCTAACAAACTCCTCCCCATCTAAACCTTTTACCCGAGGGAGATTCCAATCAATATTTGGGAAATTAAAATCTCCCATCATGACAACTTTGTTATTATTACACCTTTTCAGGATCTGCTTTCCAATCTGCTCCTCTACATCCCTGTTACTATTAGGCAGCCTGTAGAAAACACCCAGTAAAATTATTGACCCCTTCCAGTTCCTAACCTCCACCCACAGAGACTCCGTAGACAATCCCTCCATGGCAACCATCTTTTCTGCAGCTGTGACACTATCTCTGATCAACAGTGCCACTCCCCCACCTCTTTTGCCTCCCTCTCTGTCCCATCTGAAACCCGGCAGTTGAAGTAACCAGTCCCTGAGTCGTCCAAGTCTCTGTAATCACTAACATATCACATTTCCAAGTAATGGTCCGCACTCTAAGCTCATCCACTTATTCACAACACTCCTTGCATTAAAATAGATACATCTCAAACATTCAGTCTGAGCGTTCCCCTTGTCTGTCACCTGTCTATCCTCATCTCACATTGTCGACAAGCCTTCTCTATTTGTGAGTTAACCTCCTCTCTCCCAGTCACTTCAATTTGAATCCCACTCCTCAACCATTCTAGTTTAAACTCTCCCCAGTAGCCTTAGCAAACCTCCCCACCAGGATATTGGTCCCCCTGGGATTCAAATGTACAGGTCATATCTGCCTCAAAAAAAGTCCCAATGATCCAGAAATCTGAATCTTATAAAGGTCCATAAAATAATGAGGGGCATAGATCAGCTAGGTAGTCAGTATCTTTTCACAGATAGGAGAGTCTAAAACTAGAGGGCATAGGTTTAAGGTGAGAAGAAGAGATACAAAAGGGTCCAAAAGGCAATTTTTTCAGAGAGTGATGGGTGTGTGGAACAAGCTGCCAGAAGTAGTAATAGATGTGGGTACAGTTTTGTCTTTTAAAAAACATTTAGACAGTTATATGGGTGTAGAGGGATATGGGCCAAATGCAGGCAATTGGGATTAGCTTAGGGGTTTTAAAAAAAAAATAGGCAGTATGGACAAGTTGAGCCAAAGGGTCTGTTTCCATGCTGTAAACCTCTATAACTATGAAAATCTTAAATCTGTGTCATGTAGCCTTTAAACTGTCAGCAAGAAGAATGGCATTTCTTTATCTACCTTATCTAAAGCTTGAACAACTCCACCAAATCTTGTCTCAATCCTTTTATGCTAAGAAAATCTCCAGTATCTTCAGCCTAGCTTAGTATTGAAAACCCCACATCCCTGGAACCATTGTGATAAATGTGTTCTACATTCTCTTACAGACCCTCTCATCTTTCCTGAATTAGATGCAATATTCCTTTTGTGAATACAGTCAAACTTTATTAAGATTCCGCATAACTTCCCTGCTTTTGTACTCTAAGCCTCTTGAGTATTCCATAGGATTTCTGACTTGTGCCTTTTTGGTGTGGATGGGATTTGGGAAGTTTGGAGGAGAGTTACTCACCATAAGTAAAATTCCTGACTTCTGACCTGCTCTTCAGTGGCAGTAAATTTAGCTGGTTCAGTAAAATGTTTCTGATCAGTGGTAATCCTCAGATGTTATTGCAGCCAGATTCAGCAATGAAAATGCTATGGAGTGTCAAGGGATATGGATTTCTTTTGATGATCATTGCCTGGCTCTTGTGTGATGTGAATCTCACTTGCCAGTTCTTAGCCAAAGCCTGAATATTGTCCAGGTCTTGTATGTAGAAACATTGCTTCATAGCTGAGGAGTTATAAATGCAGGGATGAAAAACTTCTTGTGTTTGGCTGATTTTTCATTTCAACATTGGAAATTATTTTCTGACCTCCGTCTCTCCATAATTGTTCGCGCATTTGACCTTGACCTCATGCTTTTAGATGATGCTTGAAGTTGGGGCAGAATCCATGAACTTCAGAGTGAGGTGCTCCATTGGCGCTCATGGCTGAACCTCAAACATCAACTACTGCCACTTAGCTTCATTGCATCATTCAGGTGCTGTCATTCATTTCACCAGAAGGGCACACTCCTGCTACTGACCATTTGGTTCAGCCAGGTGGTGGTGGGAGGAAGAAAGGAAGGGAACAGCAGAGTCTGAGTCTCCACAAGGTTTGGTTAGTGATGGGATGAGGAGGGAGCAATGGAGATTGAGTTTCCATGGGGTTTAGTCAAAGGGGGAGGGGTGGCGGGATGGTGGAAGCTTAGTTTTCAATAGAGACTGGTCTGGAGGGTGAGGGACCCAGAATTCTGGCTGGTTGCATTGCATTGACACTGGTTTTCAGTCACAAAGGAATGTTGATAGAAGGTTGTTGGAGAGGGGGATTGGGAAGTGGTTTCATTGAGTGGGGGGAAGGAGAATGTAGTTAGAATTAGGAGTGTGTGCGTGCAGGTCCTCACTGAGTCTTTCATCACCAAGGAATATAATAAGCTTAGCTGAAACCTACATAAGTGTACAAAATAATAACACAATTACAAAATGCTTTCAAAACACAGATTTTCATATTTATGAAGTATTATAATATGCACTATTTGTAATCCTGTGACTTGCCTGGGCTTGCAAAATCTCACTTACTGTCCTGTCAGGAGACAATACATATCTTTTTAACCTATGCTTAATGCTATCTCCACTCACATTATCTGCATGTTTAACACTCGATTAGCCGTAAAAACTCGCATTCTCTTCAGTTTCTGTAAACTGAGTGTGTGTCTTTATATTCCCTATTTGTGATCAGAACTCTCCAGTCACCTGATGAAGGGTCAGATGTCCGAGAGCTCCTGGCTTTTGCTTCCAAATAAACTTCCAAATAAACGGACTTTAATCTGGTGTTGTGAGACTTCTTATTAAATAATCCCTGTTCTGAGGCTGAGATGATTGGCCTCCCTGCTGATGGCACGATAGCACAGTGGTTAGCACTGCTGCTTCACAACTCCAGGCACCTGGGCTGGACTCCTGGCTTGGGTGACTGTCTATGTGGAGTTTGCACATTTTCCTTGTATCTGCGTGGGTTTCCTCTGGGTGCTCCAGTTTCTTCCCACAGTCCAAAGATGTGCAGGTTAGGTTGATTGGCCATGCTAAAAATGCTCTTAGTGTCCTGAAATGCATAGATTAGAAGGATTAGTGGATAAATATGTAGAGATATGCATGTAGAGCCTGTGTGGGATTGTGGTCAGTGCAGACTCGATGGGCCGAATGGCCTCTTTCTGTACTGTAGAGATTCTGAGTCATTCTTCTAAGACATTCAAAAAACCAAACCATCTTCGTTTATGCTAGGTATGACTTGAACCAGTGGAGGGCCTTCTCCCTGTTTCCTGTTGACTTTCTCTGACTAGTTGATGTCACCCTCAGTTAAATGCTGCCTTGATGTATAAGGCAGGCACTCTCAAGACAGAAGTAGTGTTTCACATTGGCACCAGTGATATAGGCTGAAAGAGGAGTGAGGTTCTGCATCAGGAAGTTGGGGAACTAGGTTGTCATCTCTGGATTTCTCTCAGTGCCATGTGCCAGTGAGCATAGGAATAGGAGCATAGAGCTCAATGTCTGATTGAAAAGTTGATGCAGGAGGAAGTACTTTAGATTCCTGGATCACTAGGCCTGTTACAGGAAGATGGGACCTATACAGGGTGGACCTGTTACACCTGTACCAGAACAGGATCACATCCATGTGGGGAGGTTTGCTAGTGCTGTTGGACGGGGGAGGTTAAATTAATTTGGTAGGGGGTTGGGATATGATGTGAAGGTTTTCAGGGCTGTCTGTGCAGGCCGGTGGTCTGTCTTGTTTAGCTTTTCCATAGCAGTTAGGTACAACTGTGTAGTTTGCTTGACAATGAAAGAGGAAATTGATTCTCTTGACTGTCCCTGATATAAAAAGTACATTTATCAAATAATAAAATCTACACAGGTAAGTTTAATAAAATCAATTAAGGACAGAAAAACATTTTATTTAGTCTAATAAATATGTCAAGAAAATGCAGAATTATTATTTTGCATTAAGCTTATTGTTCTCTGTTGGTTTCAAAGTTACTATTTTTTGAAGTGTATTATTACTAGTATAAAGTTAAACTGGTCTATACTGCCTTGAGTTTAATTACAGTTTGTTACCTGCAATTAATCATATTGTCAACTAAGGCTAGAATTAACTAATTAGAGTTGAACTGAAGTAACTTCTAAGCCAAAAAATGAACTCATTCCTGATTTTTTCACAGAATCACAAAATCGTTATGGGGCAGAAGGAGGCCATTTGGCCCACTGTGCCTGTACTAATTCTCCAAATGAGCATCATGACTTAGTGTCATTCCCCTGCCTTTCCCTGTATCTTGACACATTGTTTTTATTCGGGTAATCAACAAATAGCTGCTTGAATGCCTCAATTGAACCTGCCTCCAACAAACTTCTAGGCAATGCATTCTGGACCCAAACCACTTGTCCTATGAAAAGATTTTTCTCACATCGTTTTTGCTTGTTTTCAGATCATTTTAAATCTTGCTCTTTTGCTCTTTATCTTTTTACAAGTGGGAGCAGTTTCTCCCTATCTATTCTGCCAAGTCCCCTCATGAATTCAAAACATCTCAATCTCTTCTTAGCCACATTTTCTCCAAGAGAACAGTCTCATCTTTCCAATGAAGCCAGATAACTGAAGTTTTTCATTCCTGGAACCATTCTGCACCCTTTCCAATGTATTCAGATCTTTTCTATGGTGTGATGCACAGAATTGTACACGGTACTCCAATTGAGGTCTTGTATAAATTCAGCATAACGTTCTTGCTATTGTACTGTGTTAACAAAGCCCAGAATACTATATACTTTATAAATTGTGCTCTCCACCTGTCCTGCCACCTTGAATGATCTATGCACATACACACCCAAGTCCCGCAGCTCCTGCATTCCTTTCAGAATTTTACCTCTTGTTTTAGATTCATAGAATCCTGCAGTGCAAAAAGGATCTACACAGACTACAATCCCCATCCAGGTCCCATTCCCATAATCTCATGCATTTACCTTGTCACTAAGGGGAAATTTGAACCAGTCTGATTTTCAGGTTTGCTGACGACACTACCGCACTGGGTCGGATATTAAACAACGATGAGACAGAGTACAGGATGAGATAGAGAATCTGGTGAACTGGTGCGGCAACAATAATCTCTCCCTCAATGTCAATAAAACGAAAAATATTGTCATTGACTTCAGCAACCGTAAAGGAGGACATGCCCTTGTCTATATCAACAGGGATGAAGTAAAAAGGTCGAGAGCTTCAAGTTTTCAGGTGTCCAGATCATCAACAACCTGTCCTGGTCTCCCCATGCTGACACTAGTTAAGAAAGCCTACCAACGACTCTACTTTCTCAGAAGACTAAGGAAATTTGGCATGTTAGCTACGACTCTTTCCAACCTTTACAGATGCACCATAGAAAGCATTCTTTCTGGTTGGATCACAGCTTGGTATGGGTACTGCTTTGCTTAAGACTACAAAAGGTCGTGAATGTAGTCCAATTCATCATGCAAACCAGCCTCCCATCCATTGACTCTGCCTACACTTCCTGCTGCCTCAGCTAAACAGCTAGCATAATTAAGGATTCCATGCATCCTGGACATTCCCTCTTCCACCTTCTACCGTCAGGAAAAAGGTACAAAAGTCTCAGGTAACATACCAACTGACTCAAGAACAGCTTTTTCCCTGCTGCTATCAGACTTTTGAATGGACTTACTTCACATTAAGTTGATCTTTCTTTATACCTTGGCTATGACTGTAATACTACATTCTGTACTCTCTTACTTCCTTCTCTATGAATGGCATGTTTTGTCTGTATAGTGTGCAAGAAACAATATTTTTCATTGTGTTAATACATGTAACAGTAATGAATCAAATCAATTTAGCATGGCCAATCCACCTAACCCGCACATCTTTGGACTGTGGGATGAAAGCAGAGCATCTGGAGGAAACCCACACAGACACAGGGAGAATGTGCTAAGTTCTTACAGACAGAGACCCAAGCTGGGAATCGTGCCATGTCTCAGGTGCTATGAGGCAACAGTGCTAATCACCCCTAAGGTATGTTATCTTCGACTAAAATGCATCACCACACACTTTTGCTATTGAACTTCATCTGCCACCCATTTGCCCACTCCAGCAATTTATCTATGTTTTTTCGAATTTCATAGAATCGTAGAATCACTATAGTGCAGAAGGAGGCCATTCAGCCTATTGAATCTGTATTGACTCTCCAAAAGAGCATCTTTCCCAACCCACCCCCTGACGTATTCTGTAACCCCACACATTTATCTCGCTAATCTCCATCCCTTACACATCTATGATCACTAAGGAGCAATTTAGCATGGCCAATCCACCTAACCTGCACATCTTTGGACTGCCTTTCTATACTATCCTCCTCACAGTATATAATACTTCCAAATTTTGTGTCATCTGCAAACTTTGAAATTGTCCCCTGCACACCAAGATTTAAATCATTCTGAAAATCCTGTCATGTGGTATGGTATTGATAAGTCAAATAGATTAGTGATTAATAGAAAAGGAATAATTTGGGGTATATATTAGGAATAAGTTTGAATTATTCACAAAATCAATAGATTCATTCATATACCATACATTGCAATCTAAGAGCAAAATCTGTTAATTCTTCTGCAATCACTTTCCAATTCTTTTGGAAAGTGAACTGGGAGATTGCACTGCAGGTTTGAGGCATACGGAAAAGATTGAGTATGTGGATGTTAGGAAAGAGGATGTGTTAGACCTGTTAAATTCTATCAAGATAGACAAGTCGCCGGGACCGGATAGGATGTACCCCAGGTTATTGTGGGAGGTGAGGGAAGTGGTTGCAGAGCCCCTGGCGATGATATTTGCGTCGTCCATGGAAACGGGAGAGGTTCCGGAGGATTGGAGGATTGCGGATGTGGTTCCTATCTTTAAGAAAGGGAACAGGGATAGTCCAGGAAATTACCGACCGGTGAGTTTGACTTCAGTGGTTGGTAAGCTGATGGAGAAGCTTCTGAGGGATAAGATATATGAACATTTGGAGAAGTTTGGACTGATTAGAAATAGTCAGCATGGTTTTGTCAAGGGCAGATCATGCCTTACGAGCCTAGTTGAGTTCTTCGAAAATGTGACTGAACACATTGACGAAGGAAGGGCGGTGGACGTAGTGTACATGGACTTTAGTAAGGCGCTTGATAAGGTCCCACATGCAAGGCTTCTGGAGAAGGTGAGAGGGCATGGGATCCAAGGGGCTTTGGCCTTGTGGATCCAGAACTGGCTTGCCGGCAGAAGGCAGAGAGTGGTTGTGGATGGGTCTTGTTCTGCATGGAGGTCAGTAACCAGTGGAGTGCCCCGGGGATCTGTTCTGGGACCCCTGCTGTTTGTCATTTTCATAAATGACCTGGATGAGGAAGTGGAGGGATGGGTTAGCAAATTCGCTGACAATACAAAGATCAGTGGTGTTGTGATGGTCTGGAGGGATGCCAAAAGTTGCAGCGGGGCATAGACAGGATGCAAGACTGGGCGGAGAAGTGGCAGATGGACTTCAACGCAGATAAATGTGTAGTGGTCCATTTTGGCAGGAATAATGGGATGAAGGAGTACAATATAAGGGGTAGGGGTCTTAGCTGTGTTGTAGAGCAGAAGGATCTCGGGGTCCGGGTCCATAGGACTCTTAAATCGGCCTCGTAGGTGGAGGAAGTGGTCAAGAAGGCGTACGGTGTACTGGCCTTCATTAATCGAGGAATAGAGTTCAGGAGTCAGGAGGTAATGATGCAGCTCTATAAGACTCTTGTTAGACCCCAGTTGGAGTATTGTGCGCAGTTCTGGTCGCCTCATTATAGGAAGGATGTAGAGGCTATTGAGAGGGTTCAGAGGAGATTTACAAGGATGCTGCCTGGATTGGGAGGCAGGCCTTATGAAGATAGGTTGAGGGAGCTAGGACTCTTCTCACTGGAGAGACGTAGGTTGAGAGGCGACCTGATAGAGGTTTATGAAATGTTGAGAGGAATAGATAGGGTGGACTCTCAGAGACTATTTCCCCGAGCTGAAATGGTCACTACGAGAGGACACAGATTTAAGGTGCAAGGAAGCAAATACAAAGGAGATGTCAGGGGTAGGTTTTTCACTCAGAGGGTGGTGAGTGAATGGAACCGACTGCCGTCGGAGGTTGTTGAGGCAAACTCACTGGGGTCTTTTAACAGACTTCTGGATGAGTATATGGAAAAGAATAGGATAGGGGGTTATAGATAGGTCTGTGGATTGGTAGATGTGATTGGCGCAACTCGTGGGCCGAAGGGCCTGTTTGTGCTGTATTGTTCTATGTTCTATCAAATTTATCAGATTTTAAACATTTATCCATAGATCATTATTCTCCATCACAGTTTTGGAAATAAGTGCAAATATAGCTGTTACATGAAGCATTTTTACTGTTCTTAAGTATGTTTTCTAGGTGGTTGACAAATAGCATTTTTCTTTCGTTCATAGAATCCCTGCAGAAGGAGGCCATTAGCTCCATCGAGTCCCACTGACTCTCCGAAATATTATCTTACTAGACCCATCCCCCACTCTATTTCTGTAGCCCTATGCATTTACCGTGACTAATTCACCTAACCTACACATCTTCAGATACGAAGGGGAAATTTAGTGTGGCCAATTCACCTAATCTGCACACCTTTGGACTGTGGGAGGAAACTGGAGCATCTGGGAGAACCCATGCAGATATGGGAAGAATGTGCACACTACAGAGTCAGTCATCCAAGGCTGGATCAGGTCCCTAGCGCTGTGAGGCAACACTGCTAGCCACTCATAGGATCTGGTGAACCATCCCTAATTGCCTTTGCCTTGTTGACAGTTTCATTTCATGATCATTTCAGAAGGCTATTAAGAATCAATGACATTGCTATATGTCTGGGATCACATATAGGTTAGGTAGTTAATCACAGTACATTTTTTCCTTAGAGGCCATCAGTGAACCAGATGTGTTTTTACAAAAATTTGATAATTACTCAACTACTATTATTGATACTAGCTTTTAAGTTTCAGATTTTTTAATTAACTGAATTAAAAGCTCAAGTTATTATGGAATTTGACTCATGTTTTCAGTTCACCAGTTCCAGGTTCTGGATTGCTAGCCCTTAACGTAACCAGAATGCAATTATTTCCATGCTGTTTGTTAGGAAATTGATTCCCAGACGTTATCACAATGACTCACTGAATGAAAGAACCACTATGAAGAGTGCTTGATTGTAATCGCTATTACATCTACAAAGCAACCAAAAAAGGTATTTTTTGTTCTGAAACAGAGGAATAAACAAATAGATGAGCTTTATAGTGTAAATTGTATTTCTGTTATGTTTTGTTGAATAGGAGAACTTAGCAGGATTTTTTTCATTCTTTTATGAGATGAGAGAATTACTAGCAGAGGCAGGGTTTGTTGCTCATTTCTAATTACCCTTGTGAAGATGGTATTGAGCCACCTTCTTGAATTGCTGCAGTCAACTGGTGCAAGTACACCTCTGGTGCTGCTCGTAAGGAAATTCCAGGAATTTGGCTCAATGACAGTAAAGGAACACTGATATAATTCCAAGTCAGATGTTGTGTGAGTTGGAGAGGAACTTGCAGGTGATGGTGTTCTATCTGCTGCCTTGTCCTTCTAGGTGGTTGAGATGGGTTTGAACAGTGCTGTCAAAGTGTATTTTCTGAATAGTAGACACTGCTGCTACTATGCACTAGTGCTATTGGGAGTAGATGATGAATGCGATGCCAGTCAACTGAGTAGCTTTGTCCTGGATCTTGTTAGGCTTTAAGATTGTATTTGGAATTGCACTCATCGAGGAAAATAGAGAATAGGCCATCATACATCTGACTTGTGGCTTGTGAACAGGCATTGGTGATTCTGAAGATGTGTTCCCAGGCTCTGGCCTGCTCTTATAGAACATAGAACATAGAACATTACAGCGCAGAACAGGCCCTTCGGCCTTCAATGTTGCGCCGACCAATTAGGAAAAAGCAATGACCCTCTAACCTAAACCATTCCCTTTTCGTCCATAAACTTATCTACTAACCTCTTAAACGCCAACAAACTTGGCGCATCTACAACTGACGCAGGCAGGGCATTCCATACCCTTACCACCCTCTGGGTAAAGAACTTACCTCTGACATCTGTCCTAAAACCACCACCCCTTAATTTAAAGCTATGTCCCTCGTGCTAGCTTTCTCCATCCTAGGAAAAAGGCTATCACTGTCCACCCTATCTAAACCTCTAATCATCTTATATTTTCAATAAGGTCTCCTCTTAGCCACCTTCTTTCTAACGAAAACAACCTCAAATCCCTCAGCCTCTCTTCATAAGACCTGCCCTCCATACCAGGCAACATCCTGGTAACCTCCTCTGTACCCTCTCCAATGCCTCCACATCTTTCTTATAATGCGGGGACCAGAACTGTACACAATACTCCAAGTGCCGCCGCACTAGAGTTTTGTACAGTTGCAACATGACGTTGCGGCTCCGAAATTCAATCCCCCTACCAATAAAAGCTAAGACTCCATATGCCTTCTTACAACCTTATCGACTTGACTGCCTACTTTCAGGGATCTATGCACAAATACACCAAGATCCCTCTGTTCATCAACACTATTAAGAATCCTACCATTAGCCCTATCCTCTACACATTTATTATTCCTGCCAAAGTGCATTACCTCACACTTTTCCACATTAAACTCCATTCGCCACCTCTCGGCCCAGCTCTGCAACTTGTCCAAGTCTCTCTGCAAACTATAACACCCCTCTTCACTATCTACCACTCCTCCGACTTTGGTGTCATCCACAAATTTACTAATCCATGCCTCAATACCCTCATCCAGATCATTTATAAAAATTACGAACAGCAGGGGCCCCAAAACAGATCCCTGAGGTACTCCACTAGTAACCGAACTCCACGATGAATATCTTCCATCAACTTATAGCTAATGTATTTGTGTGGTTAATTAAATTTCTGGTCAGTGGTAATCTCCAAGATGTTGATAGTGAGGTACTCAGCCATGGTAATGATGTTCATTGTCAAGAGGGGATGGCTAGATTCTCTCCTGTTGGAAATGGTGCTTGTGTGGTACCGACATGCAATTGAATTATAAACCCTAATGTAAATGTTAATTAGTTTTTGCTGCAAATGTAGAGGGATTGCTTCAGTATCTGAGAGATTGCATTTGGTCTCAGCACTATGCAATCATCACTTCTGGCCTTAAGATAGAGCGTAAATCATTGGTGAAGTAGCTGAATACAAATGGGCTGAGGTAGCTGCTCTGGGAAGTCCTGCCGTGATGTCCTGAGACTGAGATAATTGGCCTCTAGCAACCATAACAATCTTCTTTTTGTACTGGGTATGACTCCTAATTCTTATTGACTTCAATTTTGCTTGCGTTCCTTTTGCCAAATTGTACCTTGATGTCAAGGGATGTCACTCTCGCCTTGCCTTTTGTATTCAGCTCTTTTGTTTGTTTGGACCATGGCTATAATGCAGACAAGAGGTCAGTGGCCCCGTTGGAACCTAAACTGAACATCAATAACCTGATTATTTCTGTATCAGAGCTGCTTGATAACACTGTTGACAACACATTTCATCGCTTTGCTGATAATCAAGAGTAGGCAGATAAAAGTGATAACTGACTGGATGCGACTTCCCTCTCTTTCTGTGGACAGGACGTATCTGTGCAATTCCCAACATGGATGTCAGTGTGATAGCTGTATGGGAACAACTTGGTTGGCAATTTGGCTCCTTCTGGAGAACAGGTCTTCAGTGCTACTCCTAGGATGTTGTATGACTCCACAGCCTTTGTTATATCCACTGTCTTCAGCTATAAGTGAGCCTGTGGCATAGTGGTATTGCATTTGGACTAGTAATCCAGACACCCAGACGAATGCTCAGGGTTTCAATCTCATCACAACAGCTTATGAAATTTAAATTAATTCAGTAAATCTAGAATTAAAAGCTGTTCTAATAGTGACCACAAAACCGTTGTTCATTGTTGTAAAAAATAATCTGGTTCAGTAATGCCCTTAAGAGAAAGAAATCTGCCATCCTTACCTGATCTGGCTTACATATGAATCCAGCTCCATATTTGTGGTTGACTTTTAAATCAAGGAACAAAATGGACAGTAATAGATTTTTATTACCGCAATCTTAACTGAAGTAGTTTTGTTTTACTATTCTTGAGGTGCATTCAGGAGAACATTTTTGCCAGTATTTAGCAAGCATATTTGTGGTAGTGATCATAACTGAGTGAATTTTAACATAATTATGGAGAAAAGATAAAGCAGAAGTTAAAGTTCTAAATTGCTTAAAGCCAATTTTACTCAGCTGAGGATTGATCAAAAGCAAACATGGACTGGAAACCACTACTTAAATGTAAATTAATGTTGGAACAGTGGGAGGCATTCCAAGGAGAGATAGATACAATAGGTTCAAAATTAACATGTTCTAACAAAGAAGAGGAATGGAATGACCAAATCTACAGCCTGCTAGATATTGAGGAGCTTACAAGGTGAGATAAGATAGAAAGGGAAAACTCATG
Source organism: Sphyrna mokarran (assembly GCA_024679065.1). Classification (NCBI taxonomy): domain Eukaryota; kingdom Metazoa; phylum Chordata; class Chondrichthyes; order Carcharhiniformes; family Carcharhinidae; genus Sphyrna; species Sphyrna mokarran. Next base: position 110,863,848 of record JAGIQG010000007.1, on the reverse strand, counting down.
TCCGATAGAAAGAAGTCAATACTATAGAAAATCGAGAGGCGTATAGAAAGTGCAGCGTTGAAATCAAAAAGGAAAGAGAGGGCATGAAAAAATATTGGCAAGCAAAATCAAGGACAACCCAACAGGTTTTATCAATACATTAAGGGCAAGAGAATAATTCAGAAAAAAATAGAGTTCATAAGATTGAAGAGGTAACGAGTGCAGAGGCAAAAGATGTGGGCATGGTTCATGATGAATACTTTGCATTTGTTCCACAAAGAGGGGGCAATTTTGTCATTGTAGTTAAGGAGGAGAAATATGAAGACAATAAATATTCAGGGGCTTAGCACCCTCAAAAGTGGATAAATCACCAGGGTTGGATGAAATATGCTTTGTGCTATTAAAAGAAGCCAAAAAGGAAATAGTGAAAGCTGTCATTATTATTTCCTCATCCTCACTGGATGCCAGATGATAGGAGGAGAGCTAGCACTACTTTTGTTTAAAAATTGAGTAAGAATAGACCAAACAATTATAGCCGAATCAGTGGGCAAATAATTGGCATCAATTCTGAGAGACAGGCAAAACTGTCACATGGAGTAATCAAGGACAGTCAGCATGGATTTCTTAATGGAAGATTATATCTGACTGACTTAAATTAATTTTCTGAGGAGAGAACAAAGAGGATTAATGAGGGTAGTGTAGTTTATTTGTTCTACTTGGATTTTAAACAAGGCTTCTAATAAGGCAGATTGGCAAAAAAAACATTATCACCATGGAATCCAAGCTGGAAACAAAATTGGCTCAATGATTAGAAACAAAGTGTTTTTCTTGGTGAGTGTTTTTGCGAATGGCAAGCTGTTTCCAGAGGAATTTTACAGGGCTCAGTTGGTCCCCTGACGTTTGAGGATATATTAATGATTTGGACTTAACTGTAGAGGGAATGATCAAGAATCACAAGACCCCTACAGTACAGAAGGAGGCATTTGGCCCATTGAGTCCATACCAACCACAATCCCATCCAGGCCCTATTCCCATAACCCCACCCATTTACCCTGCTAATCCCCCTGACACTATGGTCAATTAAGCCTGGCCTATCAACCTAACTCCCACATCTTTGGACTGTAATTTACCAATGACATTAAAATTGACTGTTTGGTTGACAGAAGGAAAGCAGTAGCCTGCAGGAAGGTACCAATGGACTGATCAGGTGGCAGAAAAGTGGCAAATAGAGTTCAACCCAGAAAATTGTGTGATGATGCATTTGAGAGGTCAAACAAGACAAATGACTACATACTAAATGGGAGGATACTGAGAGGTGTAGAGAAAGTGAGACATTTTGAAGTCCATGTCCAAAGATCACTGAAGGTAGCTGGACAGTTGATAAGGTGGTAAAAAAGGCATGAGGAATTCTTTCTTTGTTAGCCAAGGCATAGAATTTAAGGGTAGAGTGGCAATGCCGGAGCTATACAAAACACTAATGAGGCCAAAACATGGTTACTGTGTACATTTTTGGTCGCCTCATTACAGAAAGAGTAATTACACTAGAGAGGATACAGAAGAGATTTATGAGGATGTTGCTTGTACTGGAAAGTTGCAGCTTGAAGAAAGATTGGATAGGCAAACAAGGTTGTGAGCAGTCCAGATGGAGTGAATTGGAATGATCGGGGGCATAGATTGAAAGTGAATGATATAAGGAATACAGGGGAGATGAAGACAAGGTTCTTCATCCAGAATGTGGTAGAGGTCTACTGCCTGAAAGATAGCAGAAACCCTCAACTCATTTCAAAGGTGTCTAGAGATGCACCTGAAATCCCACAATTGGATCTAGTGTTGGAAAATGGAATTAATAGTGGCGGGGGAATAGTCTTGTTTTTCATCTACTGTAAACATGGGTAGAATGGCCTGCCTGCTTCTCTGCTATAAATGATTCTGTTTTTCATATTTTTATATTTTATTAATGCCTGAAAAGGAGGAATGTGCAGGGATATGGGGAGAGAACAGAGGATTGGCAGGACACAAATTGCTTCTTTGAAGTGCCAGTAGCGACATATTAGGCCAAATAGCCACCTTTTTTGCTAAAACAATTCTGTGATAGTGTGCATCCCCATCCAGTCAGCTTCAGTATAGCCAACCTCTTTATCAATTTTCAGCCCATCTAGCATCTCAAGTGTCTCCAATTTCACTGTAACTCCAGCAGTAGCTTCTTCCCGTGAAGGACAAGTGTCAAGTGCTCATTTAGCATCTCAGCAATGCCTTTTTCCAGCAAACATTGATTGCCAGTCTTTGAGCAGCTTCACTTCTCCTTCTCTTACTGTTTATATGCTTATAGAAGATATTTGGATTCCCTTTTATGTTAACTGCTGTTTTCTTGTGCCGTCTTTGCCTATTTCCTTTTTGTTTCCTCTTTGAGCTTCCTGTATTCAGCTTTGATTTCACTGCCAATGATCCACAGGCATGAGCTCCAGACAGTACCGACATGATCAGGAGTGAGTAATGCAACCTGAAAGACTTCAAATTAGATCCAATTTACAATGTAATTTAAATTCACAACATAATATTGATTTCCTGATAGATCTGCTGAGAAAAGGTTGTACCACAGTAGCCAAATTATAATTTAGGAGTAAACAAAATGGGTACTTTGTTCTAGCGACCTGCATAATGTATTATTTTCAGTATAAGCAGGAAATGTTCAATATACTCAACAGTTCTGGAAGCATCAGTGAAGAGAAATGGAGTTAACATTTCAGATTAATAACCTTAATATATGTCCCTGCTTCTTGATGTGGATTGTAGTAAAATAAAGTAACTGATGTCAGTAATAAAACTAATATAGCCACGCTAATTCTCTACTAGATTATCTTCAAAAGCTGTGGACTTCTGAATAAATTTGTTTCTGCAACTTTATTTAGAATTTTAGATGTTTGCTGAATAAAGAGGAAATAGCGACCTCTTGTGGTATTCTAAAGATATGTAATTCACAACCAATGGTTTTTTGCAGTGTTTTCCATTTAAAGATTGTGGATGAAATCTTACCAAAAAATGACAGGGTGTTCGTTCCGGTGTCGAAAATGGAGTGTTTTCCCACTGACAGTGCCAGCATACTTTTGGGCCGCACCTAATGGCGCATTATTATTTTTACTTCCATAAGTTTCACATCGTTCCAACAGCATGTTCCCTCTGGCTCACCATGTAATCACTTAATGTTGCAGTCACTGGGGAGCAGCATATAAACAACTCCCCAGCACTTGTCCCACAATGACTGCAGAGAATGGCAGCCATGAAGCCAGCACTGGGCTTCACAGACTGCTGCTGGAGTGGCACAGAAGCGGGAAACCCTATATCCATGTTATAGGAGACAGTCGTCCAGCACCATCCCCATCTGGGTTGCAATGGCAGCCCTGGTCACTGCCAGTGCATTGCAGAAGAGAATGGAGCAGCAGTGTCGGGAGAGGATGAATGATCTTTTTTGCTCAACAAGTATAAGTGAACCATCTTCAGTCTCCCCCTCACACACTCTTATACCCCCCACCGTTTCTGTCACTCAGCCACCTTAGCCTCTGCCAATACCAGGCACCAGGGCACCCCCTCCCTTCCACAATCACCGTGTTCCCCCATAACACAGCTGCTATGCTCCGCGTACTCCAGCTCTCACCCAAGCCCCACAATTGATACACCTCTTCACCATCTTAAATGTCCACATGCCTATCTGCGTTCTCCCTATCCATGTCATTGCCAGACAGACTACAGCACAACAGGCAGAAGTGGGTGCAGCCAGCTGGAGTCATGCCTTTTGAGGAGTAGGCCCTCAAGCTGGCCTGGGAGGAAGAGCTGTCTGTGCTGCTGATGAAGTGGGCACAGCAAAGTAATACAAGAATCATCTTACACATTAATTCCTCAAGTCTGAAGTGAATAAGCAGTGTTCCCTCCATATCACCTGTAATGCACTGTTATCATATCCTTCTCTTGCAGGCCAGCCATTAGGACAGGCCAGACCATCCTCTTGCCCTCTCAAACTAGCAGATTCCAGCAGTGCAGAGGGGTACTTCTCCAACCCCATGATGGCGGGTGTGTCACAGCTGTCCTCCACACCTGGCAGTAGTGTAGATACTCCATACTTTAGTGAGTCCAATGATAGGCAGGCTACTGGGTCATTCACTGGTAAGCACCTTGCAGCTGCTGATCCACGGTAGGCAGAGGCAGGAACTTCCCAGGGAACCGGCACTTGGAGAGATCCCAGAGACTAGGACTCTGCTGAGTCCTTGCCAATGATGTGCCCCTTGGCCCAGTCGTCTTACGGTTGCTAGAGCTGCAAAGGCAGAGTCATGAGTCTCAGAAAGGGATGACAGCTGTGCTTCTGCAAAGCCCATTGCCTTCTATTCAAGGAGATGGTGCCATACTGCAAAATTGACATCCACATTGGAGACCTTGGTGCAGGACGTTGCAGGAGATGTCTGCACCATGATGCAGGGCTTCAACTGCTTGGTACAGGCACTGGTGGGAATCCACGAGTATCTGTACCAGAGGACAGTGGGACTTCTAGATCTCATTCCAGTTGCCCCCACCCCCCATTCCTTGGAAAACACAGGGATACCTGGGAAGCTGAAGGAAAGAAGATTGACAAGAGCACAGCCCGGAGCCTCCCTGAATGTCCCCAGCCCTTCTGACACCCCTCTGTCCCTGTGAGCAACATGCCTCCAACCCCTAACATGGAGGAAGGCAGCGTCCAACATCTGTGCTGCCCAGAAGCAGGACTGGACCCTGAAGGTCCGGCCCCCTCTTCCCCACCCATCTTCAACAGGATACCTGCTGATGTCATCTCCAATAAAAGGGTGTGGAAGTCAGCTGCCTGTCTCAATCCTGGGAATACAGCTAGGTGTAGTGGGAAGATGAGAGAGAGATTGAAAAACCATAGGCACATTGTGGACATGGGTGAATATAGGCACTATTGCAGTAAGGTCACCATTTTGTTCTGTATATTTGTCAATAAATTTCACTTTGTTCATCCATATAACTACCACCTCTCTGTTCATGCCACCAAGCTTGGGAAACCATTGCATTCCCCTACTGCCTCATCCCAATAGAATGTGAGAGTAACAGTGCTAGGTCCCTCTCGCCCTCTTGCCAGCCCCTACTAAGGAGGGGCACTTCTCCAGCAGCAATATAGGCAGGAACACAGGAAGTGCTGCCTTCAACCAGCCTTCACAACCTCTTTAAAGAAAGGGGTACCCAACATGTCTGCAAGTGACCTCTCCTGACCCCTCTCCCTGAAATGATGATTCTAGGACCATCGCGCTGAACCCGAGTTGAATTTATCTGTGTCCTCCAAGTCCTCTCAGGTACTATCTGAGCATTGAGCACCCTGGGGGTGCTGGCTGCCTGAGTGCTCACCTCTGAAATCCCACTCAGAGGTGTAGACGCCAGGTTCACACTAATGTATACCTGTCTAAACGGCACCAACTTGATGTCATGCTGGCGCCCGCTAACTCTCCAATGAGAGGGGCAGGTGTCCCAGAGAGAATGCTTGCTAAGAACATGCTAATGTATTAAAATGAGCTTCTTCTGCTCCCAAGGCGTACTTCAGACCCCTCACCAACAAGGGGCCAGGAAGATTGAACTAGGGAACTCGCCATTATGAATTGGACTCTCCAGATTTGAAGCATGTGCCACCATTCCCACAGATGGAGATGGAGAGTGCGGGCTTTAAATCGCTTTATATCTTTCCCTTATTGTACCCTTCAAAACTGGATGGCATGGTGGCACAGTGATTAGCACTGCTGCCTCACAGCACCAGGGACCCAGGTTTGATTCCTGGCATGAGTTACTGTTTGTGCAGAGTCCACATGTTCTCCCCATGTCTGTGAGGCTTTCCTCCGGGTGCTCCAGTTTCCTCCCACATTCAGAAAGACGTGCTGGTTCGGTGCATTGGCCATGCTAAATTCTCCCTCAATATACCTGAACAGGTGCCAGAGTGTGGCTGCTAGGGAATTTTCACAGTAACTTCATTGTGGTATTATGTAAAGCCTATTTGTGGCCTCTGATGCAAATCTTTGTCTCTTCCTTGGACACAGGTGAGTCCCAGAGGACTGGAGAATAGCTAATGTTGTACCGTTGTTTAAAAAGGGTGGTAGGGATAACCCTGGAAATTATAGGCCGGTGAGTTTGACGTCAGTGGTAGGGAAGCTGTTGGAGGGGATTCTTAGAGATAGGATGTATAGGCACTTAGAGCATTGCGATCTGATTAGGGATATGCAGCATGGCTTTGTTAAGGGGAGGTCGTGCCTTACAAATCTGGTAGAATTTTTTGAGGAGGTGACGAAAACGGTGGATGAAGGGCGAGCCGTTGATGTTGTCTATATGGATTTTAGTAAGGCGTTTGACAAAGTCCCTCATGGGAGGTTAGTCGAGAAGGTCAAGGCAAACGGGATACAAGGACAGGTAGCTAGATGGATAAGCAACTGGCTTGGTAATAGGAGACAGAGAGTAATAGTGGAAGGGTGTTTCTTTAGCTGGAGGTCGGTCACTAATGGTATGCCGCAGGGCTCGGTACTGGGACCTCTTCTGTTGGTAATATATATAAATGACTTGAAAGAGGGAGTAAGTGGCGTGATCAGCAAGTTTGCAGACGATACAAAGATGGCTGGACTTGCAGATAGTGAGGAGCATTGTCAGGCGATGCAGCAGGACATAGATAGGCTGGTAGCTTGGGCAAACAGATGGCAGATGGAATTCAATCCTGATAAATGTGAGGTGATGCATTTTGGGAGAAAGAATGTAGTGGGGAGGTATATGATAAAGGGTAGACCTATTAAGAGTATAGAAACGCAGAGGGACTTGGGGGTGCAGGTGAACAAGTCTCTGAAGGTGGTAGAGCAAGTGGAGAAGGTTGTGAAGAAAGCATATAGTATGCTAGCCTTTATAGGAAGGGGTATAGAGTACAAGAGCTGGCTTTTAATGTTGCAGTTGTATAAAACGCTGGTTAGACCTCATTTGGAATACTGTGTCCAGTTCTGGTCGCCTTACTACCGGAAGGACATGGAGACTCTGGAAAGAGCGCAGAGGATGTTTACCAGGATGCTGCCTGGTATGGAAGGTCTGAGTTACGAGGAGAGATTAGGCAAATTGAGTCTGTTTTCCTTTGAAAGACGTAGACTTAGAGGAGATCTGATAGAGGTGTACAAGATTTTGAAGGGGATAGATAGAGTAAACAAGGTTAAGCTTTTTCCTAGGATGGACTCAAATAGCACGAGGGGTCCCGGGCTTAGGGTGAGGGGGGTAAGGTATAATTTGGATGTTAGAGGGAGTTTTTTCACACAGAGGGTGGTGGGGATATGGAATGCACTGCCAAATAAAGTGTTGGAGGCAGGTAGTCTGGAGTTATTTAAGAAATACTTAGATGGGCACATGAACAGAATGGGAATGGAGGGATATAAAAAACTGATTTAAAATAGGGATCATGAGCCTTGGGAGTCCCTGGGAAGTGTGTAAATAGATGATGATATTGATGTAATTGTTTTTATCCTACAGGTGCTTTGGTTCATCTTGTTGTCTAACGAGGGGCATACACGCGATGGGTCGTGAGAGGGCTGCTCTTGGATCTTTTTCGAGAGTATCTTACTGCTTCACATCGTTAGTGTACGCTTGACCTGGACCATCTGATGGGCAACACGACAGCTCAGTGACTATCTCTGTGCTGTGCAGATACATGAATTTGGGCCTGTGTCTGTGGGAGTTTGCGCATTCTCCCTGTGCTTGCGTGGGGTTTCTCCGGGAGCTCCGGTTTCCTCCCACATCCCAAAGACGTGCTCTTAGGCTAATTGGCAAAACAAATTCTCCCTAAATTGTCTCAAATTTGGTTTTTAATCCATAGATCTATAAACATGGACAGGGATCGTGTGTAGAAGTGGGAACATCGAGGTGGCAGCGCGGGCTCATTGGGCCGAGGGGCCTGTTTCCCATGCTATTTTGTTCTTTAATAAATGAACTTTAAATTTCCTATTACAAACTCAGTAATAGCCAATGAAAAGCGGCTTTAAGATATTTTTGACCATCAAACTGTTTCTTTCAGTTTCACTCCCATTGGTGACAATTGTTGGAAGAATGATTGTGCTTTTGTGACTTTTTTGGCAAAGATTAAACATCAGATAAAGCCCAAGATAGAGTGCAATACCTTCTCTTGTTAGCTTGGATCTTGTTTGTCTCTCCTGTAGGGACCATGAATTGGATTCAATTGGATTTTGAATTTAGTTTTTGAAGCAATTGAATTTGGGTTTGATTGGTGTATTCTGAGCATTGACTTTGTAACTTTAAGGATGGAGTAAAATATGTAAAAGAAAAGATATTGCTTTATCTTACACACATACCAGCTAGAACATAGAACATTACAGCGCAGAACAGGCTCTTCAGCCTTCGATGTTGCACCACAACATCGGCAAAACCTAACTTTCTTCTTTGGGTTATATTTTATAAATAAATCATTTACAATCAGTGTACTCTAGTGAATATTGCCTACCCAACTTGGCATTATAATTTCTCCCTCCTTTGATTTTCTCTATCTTTCTCTGTAAGAAGATGTGTGTCAGTACGAAGCTCTACAGGTGCCCCACAGCATTCCAATTTCTTGCTGAAGTTATCATTGATAAACCCTGTTATTAAGAATCTTTGTGCCATTCTCATATAGGGACCCTCATAGATATGCCTCCTTTCCACCCAGCAATGTAAGAGTCTGACTGCAGCAAAGGTAAACTCAGTAAGAATCTGGCAACACCAATTTTAAATCCAACCGATTTATTTGATAGTAAATCTGCTAGCTTTCGACTTCCATCTTTGTCAGGCAAATGCAGTGTTCTGGACCAGAACACTGCACTTGCCTGACGAAGGCAAAAGTCGAAAGCTCGCAGATTTACTATCAAATAAATCGGTTGGATTTAAAATTGGTGTTGCCAGATTCTTACTGAGTTTACCCCAGTCCAACGCTGGCATCTCTGCAGCAAAGGTAACCAGGAACCTGGTCTCTTCTTTCTTCTACTTTCTATCCTATTGGACAGTGATAGCCTTTTTCCTAGGATGGAGAGAGCTAGCACGAGGGGACACAGCTTTAAATTAAGGGGTGATAGTTATAGGACGGATGTCAGAGGTAGGTTCTTTACCCAAAGGGTGGTTCGGGAGTGGAATGCCCTGCCTGCAGCAGTTGTGGATGCGCCAAGTTTGGTGGCGGTTAAGAGGTTAGTTGATAAGTATATGGAAGAGAAGGGAATGGTTTAGTTTGGAGGGTCATTGCTTTTTATATTGGTCGGCGCAACATCGAAGGCCGAAGGGCCTGTTCTGTGCTGTAATGTTCTATGTTCTATCCTTCTTTCTTCTACTAATCCAAAATCCAGCAGTTGCCCTTGCCTTGCTGTCTTGAGTCGGCACAGACCACCATCAGCAAAGGTTCAAAGCTGTTTATGATGGAAATAGATAACTCAACAGGCCATAGAGGTAGAGATTAGGGAATTAAAACAAAAACTGCTACACAAGTGGTATCAATGAAGAGGAATAGAGCTGACGTTTCAGGTCAAGTGATCTTTCATCAAACTCAGAAAGTTGAAAGGAAATATAATAGAATTTCAGCTTGTGGAAGGAGCAGGAAGAATAAAAGGGAACTTCTGTGAATGGGTGGAAGGCAGAAGGGAGTAAATGACAAAAGATTTCATGGTGCTGAAGCCAAAGCGAGAGATAATGGATTTAATAAAGAAACAGAAATGTGTTCAGATGATACGTGGATGGCTATGTAGCAGCCATCTGAGTGCAACATGAAGGATAAAGAAAGAAACAAGGCAAGATTGAAGCAACAAAAAGAAATATAAAACAAAATGGAGATTGGAGGCAAAGATTATTGGAGAAAGCTAGCACAAGGGGACACAGCTTTAAATTAAGGGGTGATAGTTATAGGACGGATATCAGAGGTAGGTTCTTTACTCAGAGTGATTAGGGAGTGGAATGCCCTGCCTGCAGTCGTTGTAGATGCGCCAAGTTTGGTGGCGTTTAAGAGGTTAATTGATAAGTATATGGAAGAGAAGGGAATGGTTTAGTTTGGAGGGGCATTGCTTTTTATTTTGGTCGGCACAACATCGAAGGCCGAAGGGCCTGTTCTGTGCTGCTATGTTCTATGTTCTATTATCATCTGAATTGTTGAACTCAATGTTGAGCCCAGAAGACTGTAGTGTGCCAAATTGTAAAATAAGATGCTGTTCCTTGAACTTGCATTGAGCTTCACTGGAATGCTATTTTAGATGAAAAAGGTCAGGAAGAGTCAAGTGGCGAATTAAAATGAAAGTGGCCAAGGCAAAACTTAGGATGATGCTTGCTGACTATACAAATCAGTCACCCAGTTTGCGTTTGGCCTCCCCACTGTAGAGAAAACTATTCTTACAGCACCATTGTGCTGTTAAGAAGGGGTTCCAAGATTTTGATCCAGCAGCAGTGAAAGGATCATGTTGTATTCCTGAGTCAGGATGCTGAGTGGTTTGGATGGAAACTTGCAAGAGGTAATGTTTTCATGTATATAGTGCCTTTGCTTTTCTAGGTGGTGGAGTCATGAGTTTGGACACTGATGATGAAATAGGCTTAATAGGTTGCTGCAGTGCATCTTCTACCTCATACAGATTATGTAATGATGATGGAGAGAACTAGTGCTGGGTGGGATGCCAATTAAGTGGGCTTCTTTGCCTTAGACGGTTGTCGAGTTTCTTGGCTGTTGTTGAAGCTGCATTTAACCAGAATGTGGAAAATACTCCATCACAATCCAGACTTGTACTTTGTGGATGTTGTACAGGCTTTGGGCCTTCAGGAGGTGAGTTATCATTGAATCATAGAAACCTACAGTGCAGAAAGAGGCCCTTTGGCCCATCAAGTCTGCACCGATCACAATCCCACTCAGGTTCTATCCCCATATCCCAACATATTTTACCCACTAATCCCTCTAACCTGCGTATCTCAAGACACTAAGGGGCAATTTTAGCATGGCCAATCAACCTAACCTACACATCTTTGGACTGTGGGAGGAAACCGGAGCACCCGTAGGAAGCCCACACAGGCACGAGGAGAATGTGCACACTCCACACAGACAGTGACCCAAACTGGGAATTGTACCTAGGTCCCTGGAGCTGTGAAGCAGCAGTGCTAACCACTGTGCTACTGTGCCACCCAGTTATCCAGTTGATATTAATTGCCACATTAATATTGCAAATGTGGCAATTGATGCATACTCTAGTTATGATTAAAAGCAGCAGATACGACTTGGGGAAGGTTTAGGGCATATATGTAGGAACTAGTTTCCTTCTGTACGGGTGAACTGTGGAAGAGAAAAGTAATCTGTGTTTGTGTTATATAGGGTTTTGTGAATAAATCTATGCTGAAGACAGACTGGCTCCAACTTTCTTCCTTTGGCAGATGAGTCTTTGAATTAATGCTCAATTCCCAGCCTCTGATCAGCTCCTGTAGCTATAGTATTTACATGGTTGTAATGAGATGTCCTCCATTTAAAGTGTGTTCTATTAACATATTTTCATTTTTTTAGGGTAGTTTATAAATTAGGGAATTTACCCAAATAATACTGCTAGCTTTAACCTCCACTTTTGTTTTAGCAGTAGCTGCATGTGAGCCAAGAACTATTTTGTAATTGTGCATGCTCAGTCTTATTGTAAACACTTCCCAGCACTCATTTGTTGCCTGAACCAATTCCCTCTCACCGTCTGCTTACTATCTCTCCTCAGCCTCTCCTTTCCAGTCATCATTCCCCACGAGTCACATGCTGTCCCTCCATCATCACCCTCACTTCCTCCTGCTTACTACCTGTCCTGGTCCACTTTGTGCTTCTTCTGATTTCCTCACCTCCTCTTGCTCACCACTATACTCTCCTGATCCCCTTGCTACTTCCCACTCACTGTCCCTCTTTCTAAACCCTTGCTGTGAAGCAAAGAATGTGGGGTTCAAGAGAAGTAAGCAGTGGGCTGGAGGGAATGAGAGAGTAGAGAGAAAGAAGCAGCTTGTGGGAGGAAACAAGGTGATTGAGAGGGATCTGGTGAATAGAAGGAGGAAGGTACGTTATCACATTAGTAGTGAGTACGAAGTGGAAAGAATATTATTGGCTGAGTTAGGTTCAAGGCAGCCAATAGGATTTCAGTGTAAGAAATGCAGGTCATGAATGGAAACCATATTACAGGTTTGCTAATGGAAAATCACTTTTCATTTGGTGCAGTTTTTTTGAGAAACACATTGGGAGTGCTAAACAAGGGGAAAGCTGCATTTGCAGTGGAGGCACTTCAGAGAAGGTTCACCAGACTGACTCCCGGGATGAAGAGGTGGTCTTGTGAGGAAAGACTGAATGTATTGAACTTATAATTATTGGAATTTATAAAAATGAAAGGTAACGTAACATTGTGAGCAGGCTTGGCAGAGTACATGTTCAAAGGATGATTCCCTTTGAATGGTAATCTGTAACTATGAGGCACAGATTAATGGAATCCTCATTCAAGATGGAAATCAAGAGCATGATATCACAGTAGTGTGATGGTGCAGAAGGAAGTCATTCAGCCCATTAAGTCCGCACTGGCTCTTTCCAAGTGTGACGTAATGATTTTGGAGGGTCTGATATAGAGAGGAAATATACAGTAAATGGCAGAATTCTTAAGCGTATTGATAGGCAGATGAAAGTGAGTATGCAGGTACACAAGTCACTGAAAGCAGCAATGCAGGTGGAGAAGGTAGCCAAAAAGGCATACGGCATGCTGGCCTTCATTCACTGGAGTACTGAGTTTACAAATTGGCAAGTCATGTTGTAGCTTTGTATAATCTTAGTTAGACCGCGCTCAGAATACAGTGTTTGATTCTGATTGTCACACTACCAGAAAGATGTGAAGGCTTTGGAGAGAGTACAGAAAAGATTTACCAGCATGTTGCCTGGTACGAAGAACATTAGCTATGAGGAGAGGTTGGAGAAACTTGTTTTGTTCTCACTGGAACAACGGAGACTGAATGGTGACAGAAAATTATGAGGGGCTTGGACTGACTCGTTAGTCAGAAGTTTTTTCCCAGGGTGGAAGAATCAATTACGAGGGGGCACAGGTTTAAGGTACAAGGAGCAACATTTCAAGGAGATGCACGAGGCAAATTTTTTACATAAAGGGTGATGGGTGCCCGGAACTCGCTGCTGGAGGTGGTAGTGGAAGTGGATACAGTAGTGACTTTTAAAGGGCATCTTGACAAATACATAAATAAGATGGGAATAGAGGGATATGGTCCCCAGAAGAGTAGGGGGATTTAGTTAAGTCAGGCATCATGGTCGGTGCAGGCTTGGAAGGCCGAAGGCCTGTTCCTGTATGTAATTTTGTTTTGCTCTTTATTCTAAATGACTTAGTGCCATTTCCTTGCTCTTTTCTCATAACCATGCACTTTGTTTCTATTCATATAATCATTGAATGCCCTTTTGAATGCCTTAGTTGAACCTGCCTCCACTACACTTCCATGCAGTGCACTGCAAACTCGAATCCCTTGCTGTTTTTTTCTCACATCACATTTGCATCTTTTTCAAATCACTAAATCGGTGCCCTCTGGTTCAACTGTGAGCAGTGTCTCTATCTACTCTGTCCAGCACTTCATGATTTTTGAACATTTCCAACAAATCTCTTCATAGTTTTCTTGTCTCCAAGGAGAACTGTTCCAACTTCTTCACTCTATCTTTATAACTGAAGTTTCTCATCCCTGGAGCCATTTGTGTAAACCTCTGCTGCACTGTTCAATGTGTTCACATCCTTCTTGTAGTACAGGCCCAGAGCTATACACAATATTCCAGCTGAGGGCTGTCTAACAAAGGTCTTGTATAAATTCAGGTAACCTCCTTGCACTTGTATCATGGAATCCCAACAGTGCAGAAGGAAGCTATTCAGCCATCAAATCTGCACTGGTAACAATCCCATCCAGGCTCTATCCCATAACCCCATTTATTTAAAAGCAAATTACTGCAGATGGTAGAACCTGAAACCAAAAGAGAAAATGTTGGAAAGTCTCAGCAGGTATGGCAGCATCTATAAGGAAAGAAAAGAGCTGATGTTTCGAATCCAGATGACACTTTGTCAAAGATGAACCCCACTTATTTACCTTGCTTATCACCTTGATGCTGAGCGACAATTTAGCATGGAGAGTTAATCTAACCCACACATCTTTGGAGTGTGGGAAGAAACCAGAGCACCTAGAGAAAACCCACAGAGACACAGAAAGAATGTGCAGACTCCACCCAGACAGCCACCCAAGACCAGAATTGAACCCAGGTCTCTGGCACTGTGAGGCAGCAATGCTATCCACTGTGCTGCTCTTAATTTTATGTCCCATTAATAAAGCTCAGAATACTATATATCTATCCGACTACCTTTAATGATCAGTACACATATCATAGAATCCCTACAATGCAGGAGGAGGCCATTCAGCCCGTAAAGCCTTTGCCAACAACATTCTTATCGAGGCCCAATCCCAGAAGCTCATGTATTATCCTGACAATTCCCCTGACACTAAGGGACAATTTGGTATGGCCATTCAATGTAATCTGTATACCTTTGGAATGTGGGAGAAAACCAGAGCATCCAGAGAAATTCCACGCAGTCACAGGAAAATGTGCAAACTCAAGAGTGACTTGAGGATTGAACCTGAGTTCCTGAAGCTGTGAGGCAAAAGTGCTAGCCGCTGTGCTACCACGCCATGCAGGTCCCTCTGCTCATGTAGCCACTTAAAAATTTTGCCTCTTGTTTTATGCTGTGTCTCAAATTTCTTCTCAGGGTTATTCATCATTGAAATTCACTACCTTAGAGAGCAATGGAGGCTGTGTTATTGAATACATTCAAGACTGAGTTGGGTAGATTTTTGATCAACAAGGGAATCAAGGGTTAAGTCGTACAGATGGCAAGTGGAGGAGAGACCATGTTCAATCAACTATGATATTGAATGGCAGGGCAGGATGAAAGGGCTGAATGACCTACTCTTGCTCCTATTTCTTACATTCTTCGGCATCAATATTACCTTAAGGAGACATTAAACAAATGACTTTAAGGAGATGAAATTAAAAATAACAGTTTTGTTTAAATTGATTCAGCTTATTGGTTATGTGGAAAAATAAAATAAATCTTCACCCATTTCGAACAAAATGAATGATAAGTTTTTTTATTCATTTGTGGGACATGGACATCACTGGCTGGCCAGCATTTATTGTCCGTCCCTAGTTGCCCTTATTCAGAGGACAGTTGAGAAGCAACCACGTTGCTGTAGCTCTGGAGTATTTGTAGGCCAGACTAAGTAAGGACAGCAGAATTCCTTCCCTAAAAGACATTAGTGAGCTAGATGGGTTTTTCTGATAATCGACAATGGTTTCATAGTCATCAGTAGATTCTTAATTCCAAGTTTTTAATTGAATTCTGATTCCATCATCTGATGTGCTGGGATTCAAATCAAGATCCACAGAATATTAGCTGAGTTTCTAGATTAGTAGTTTAGCCATAATACCACTAGACTACTGTGGTACTAGCTGACAACTGTGCTGTTCTCTGTGTTGAATAGTACCTTACTGAGAAAATTGTTGCGGTGGCAGATGGAATTATCTTTCTGCATTGGAATAGCTAATATCCCAGTTCTTGAACAATATAGTCATGAGGCCGATTTATCAGGCACAAGTTCTTTGCCAGTGCACATGGAAGATTGAGATAATTCTGTTGTTCGTGTGGCTTCATTCAAGAGCACTCGGAACAATTGTGTTTCCTTTGCACATAAGCTTGTTCAACCTCTTCCCTGAATGCAAATAACTCTTCCTTTGGGCTTTCATAAGCTTATTAAAACAATTTCAGCAATAGACAAATCAACAATCTTATTTTCTACTCTTCAGAAATACCTGCTGAGCAATCCAGCCCACCTGAGTGCTGTTGTGGATGAACACTTCTTCATTAATGAGAGCATCTCCCAAGTCAGGTAAGTAGTGACTGTAACTTTGATATTGTGTATTCAAAAAATGAAATCAGAATTCTGGCTTTGGAAGTTAAATAAATTAATTTGAAATGCTTGTCTGAACTATGCTTCAACTATAATAAGAGCCCCTATTAGTTGTTCGTGGCTTTGAATAATATTTATGAGGAAAAGACCATTACACCGAATAACAGGCAACATGTTATTCCGCCAGTGAAATGTCTGAACTGCTAACAGCCTTGTTGCTGTAAGTACAACACAACTGAGACTGCTGAAAGATTTTAGGTTCCATATGGATTGTCACTTAAAAAAAATCATTTGCTCTTGATCCAAAGGTCAGCAAAGCCAAGAGGAAATAATTGCTTTTGTTATAAAGTTTTATCACTCCACAGCGTACTGATTGAAATGTGACGGATGTCTCTCTGGATATTTACATCTGGAGGTGGATCCAATTTTTGCAAGAACACACATAATACACTTTTCTGACAACAGGGGTATTGTGCCATGCAATAAAGTATCGTATTATGGTGCTATAAAGATCTCATAGAACTTGACTGACTGTTTTGCACATAGTGAATCAATTTGAGATTAATTACTATTGGCAAGAAAGTAGCTGGTTGCAAATTCCAGGTCAGATGATACTGACAAGAAATAACTGCTTTTCTTATTTGTATTAATGCATTTTGTGCATGGGCATTAGAAAGTTGATATGATATACACAGAGTAAAATTTATTCTTCTTGAGTTCTCTGCCTAAAGCCAAGTCTTTGGCAATTATGCGCTAAATCATGGCCGTAGTTTTTGACTACGGGTAGAGTGAGGACTAACTCAATTGAACCTATGCTGTTGGGTTAGTCTGATCCTCATGTTAGCCAACTGAGCTAACGATCCTCCCCTCCAAAATTTAATGTGATGCAACTCAAATGGGTTATTATAGGATTTCTAGCATTTAACAATGTACACAAAGTTACTTATGTAGTTGACTGTGTATGGACAAAAAGGACATTTGAGGTTCTCTTTTCTGCACATGTGAAAATCAGGGAAAATGTGGTGGAGACTCATTAGCCGGAACAGAACATAGATAAGCAGAATGGATAAAATAATGGCAGATGAGATTTAATACAGAGACATGTGAGATGTAGCATTTTAATAGAAAACAGGGCAAAGCCAACAATATTTAATAGCGCAGTTTTAAAGATTGTGCGGGGCCAGTGAGACTTGGGCTTGTATGTGCATCAGTCATAGAAGGTGGCAGTTTTATATATTTAGAGAGCAACTAGCAAAACATATAGAATTTGGACTTTATAAATAGAGACATTGAGTACAAAAGCAGGAAAATTAGTGTTTAATTCTACCACCACACTTCAGGAAGAAATAAGAAATCATTCAGATGATGCAGGGGAGATTTACTAAAGTGATTCCTGGGATGTGGATTTTAACAAGGTTACTTTGGTGCTTTTGGAACAAAGGAAATTAAGGGGAAATTTTAGAATGGTGTACAAAATTGACAGATTTAAACAAGATAGATAAAGAAAAACTGTTCCCATAGGAGCATGGATATCTCATTGCAATTATATAGGACTTTGGTGAGACCACTCCTGGAATATTGTGTGCAGTTTTGGTCATCTCATCTGTTCTTGCTATAGAGGAGCGTAGCGAAGATTTGCCAGACTGATGTCTGGGATGGTGGAACTAACATATGAGGAAAAGTTGAGTTGGTTAGGATTATCTTCACTGGAGTTAATTGAGGGGGTATTTCAGACACCTATTAAATTCTAACAGGACTGGACCGGGACTAGAAGGTTATTCCTTCTGGTGAGCGAGTGCAGAACCAGGGGTCTGTGTCTAAGGATGCAAGGTAAGCCATTTAAGACTGAGGTGAGAGCTTGGTGAGGCTGTGGAATTCACAGGAAGCAGTTGAGGCGAAAACATTGTATGTTTTCAAGAAAGAATTCGACATAGCCTTTGAAGCTTAGGGGCAGCACAGTGATTTGCAGGGACCTGGGTTCAATTCTTGCCTTGGGTGACTATGTGGGGTTTACATGTCTTCCCTTGTCTATGTGGGTTTCCTCTGGGTGCTTCGGTTTCTACCTGTAGACCAAAGATTTTAGGTTAGGTAGATCGGTCATGTTAAATTGCCCCTTACTGTCCCATGATTTGTAGGTTAGGGAGATTAATTGGGTAAAAAACTAGGGTTACAAGGATAGGGCATGTTGAAGAGTCAGTGCAGACTCAGTGTGCTGAATGGCTTCCTTCTGCAATTCTAAAGGAATCAAAGAGTATGGGGGTGGGGGAAGTTAATGAATTGGAGGATCATAATGAATGGCGATGTAGACTCAAAGAGCTGAGTGGTCTATTCTTGCTCCTATTTTCTATGTTTTTAAAGCTATGATGGTGTAGGACTAGGGAACACAAATTTAAGGTTAAGAGCAAGAGATCCAAGGAGGATACGAGGGAGAATCTTTTTATATAATGAGTGGAAATGATCTGGAACTCATTGCCTTTGTGGAAAACAGAAGCAAAGATGATCAGTGATTTCAAAAGAAAAGTGCATGACCTCCTCAATAAAATAAACTTGCAGGGGAATAAAACTGAATGCCTTTCTCTGCAGAAAGCCAACATTTGGATTCAATGGACCAAGTGACCACTTTCTTTTCAGTTTCTGCGCTCTTTGCATTGTATCTTTCCCATTTCCTAATTTATGTTGCTTTCTCTTTATTTGCCTTGCTTTGTGTCCACATATGTGTGCATCATTAACGTTCACCAGGCATGCTTGTAACATGGTTGTTTAAGTATAACTGACTTAAAATTATTCTTGTTGTTTCTGCAACCTTTTTTCTATGATTGTTAACAACCGTGTTCAATAAATAATGCAAGAGTCAGTGTTACAGAGCAGCTTTCATAATATATAGCATATAGGTCTATGTTAGATAGGGTTGTGCATTTGTTACGATTCCTGTGGGTATGTGTAAACCAAAACAAGCAGATTTACCAAATGATCTCTGAATGACAAAATTACTGGACACAATTTTATTTTTTATAACTGAAGTCAGAATCAACATTAATTAAACATAAAGTAATAAGCAAATCACCATCAGTACAACCTAAATTACACACGCAAAAGTAAATACAAAAGACCCTATTTCTGAATTTGCAAGTATGGACCCAGTTTCAGCCACACAGAATTCCAGGTTCTTTCCTTGAAGGATTTAGACAATTCTCAGCAGACAGCTGCTTGTTCCTAAACAGAGTTCCATCCATGTGATCTTCCCTCTATGATGCACATCTTTGTGGACTCTTCTCAGTTATCTGTGTTCGTGTCAATCTACCAGAACTAACTTTACCTCATTCAGTCTGGCCATTCAATCACTCAGAATTGAAAGAAATTGCGGCGGCAGTCCCAAACTTTGGGTTTTGGAAATGCAATCCTGTAGTGCCTGACTGACTAACTCACCATTGTCACGTGACCATGTCATGAAATTTTGCCTCTAGACACAGACGTTTTAAGCTCAATTTAACAAATCCCCTCACTTTCAGAAACACACATTAAAGAAGTACAACTGTCCTTATACTTGCAACATGACAGGAGAAGGTGTCAAAAAAATAGATTTTTGAAACCCGCAAAAGGGGTGAGAAGAGATTAAGAGCCAAGAGACCAAGAACCCAGAAACACGAGTTTAATATGTGCAAACAGCTGCTAGAAAGAACAAAAGAAAAACACAGACTGGCTACAAAGATGAAATAACTGGTGAAACTAATGGTGAAATGGCATAGGCTGCAAGTGATATTATTGGCTGTGGAAAAAAAGAACAAAAATCAGACAGACTACAAGTGAAGTTACTGGCTGCAGAGGAAAAAGAATAAATAGGAGAAAATAAATTACTGAGTGAGTAAAAATGGCTGCAGTAAATTTTCCAATCCCATCTCATTTCCAAAAAGTGCACGCTTTAAATCTAACAGAAAAGAAGGCAACAGAGATTTTGAATGGATATTTTGAACCTAAATGAAGTTAAATCTGGATGAATTGAGGGTTAAAATGAGAACCTTGAATGTTACATCAAGGCAGTAGTGCAACTAGCAGAATCATGTGAATTTGGATAGCTAAAAGATGATAGGTGTGAGAGACCCTGGGTTAAAGCAAGCCTACAGAAAGATGGGAAACTGACACTAACTAAAGCAATAGACATGTTGAAATACAGAAATGGTCAGATAACAGCTAGAGCACATGTATGGCAGAGTAGAGCAAAGGATGCATCGTGCTGGGCAACAAAAGAGCAGAACAATTGCAGACAAAGGGCGAGAGGCAATTACTGCAGAGGGCAGCATGCACATGAAAAGAAGAGTTGTTCAGCATGGGAGAAAAAGTGCTTTAACTTCAAATAGCAAAAGCAAGACGAGCTATTAGAGATGGCCATTGCACAGCTATAAGCAAACGAGTGATTAAGAACGAGACATAATACAATAGCCTGATTCACATCAAATCCATAGCTGACATATAGTTTGTGACTGTCACAACGAGGAGCACAGAGGAAAATATTAAGTGAACAAGAAAGATGGAATCCCACCTCCCACCCCCACCAACGGGCTCGTACCACACCTGCTACAATTCCCGCTGAAGTGTCAGATAGATGCTGGTGTTTATGCAATATACTGACCCTCGCAGAGCGATGTGAAGTGGCCCAACTCGCTGCCCGCTCACTCTGCTGTCTGCCTGCCCATTCTCTTCATCCTCTACCCGCTCGCTCCATCATGTCCACATTCTGTTTCTGTCACCCACTCCATCTGCACTCTCTATCTCTTCTCTGCTTGCTCTCTCTGTCCCCGCCTGCATTTTCGCTCACACTCTCTCTCCCACCCGCTTACTGTCTCTTTTACCTGCCCGCCTACTCGCTTTCCCACCTGCTCGCTCTCTCTCCAAACTGCCCTTCCTCTCCATTCCCTCGCCCACCCTCTCTCTCCCTTCCCCCTGTCCACCCTATTCTTCCCTGCTCCTGCTATCTCTTCCCCACCACCCTCTCTCCCTTCCTCATCATCCTCTCTTCCTTTCCCACCATCCTCTCTGTCCGCTGTCTGTCTCTCCCCCCTGCCGCTCTCTCTCTCTTCCCCCGCCTTCTCTCTCTCCCCCTTGCCCGCTCCCGCTCTCTCCCCTCCTGCCTGCTCTCTCTCCTCTCCACCCGCTGTGTCTCCCCACCATCTGCTGTTTCTCCCCTCACCCGCTCTCTTCTTCCCCATCCACTCTCTTCCAACACCCCCCCCCCCTGTTCTCTCTCTCCCCTGCCCTCTCTCCCCGCTCCCGCCCGCCCTCTCTCCCCTGCCCCCACTCTCTTCTCCCACCATCCTTCCCTCTCTGCCTCCCCCCTCTCTCTTTTCTCCTGCCTGTACCCTGTCGCCGCACTGCCTGCGAAACCCTGTCACCCCACAACCCCCACCAGCTGCACAAGTTCTCCCCTTGCCCCTCTGCTCACTCTTGTGATGATGGTAACATTATATTACTAGTAACTGATAAATTATGTAGAGTAATGTTTCTACTGAGAGTGGGTCAGATGTTGAGGTGAGTTGGAACAAAGAACATAGAAAATCTACAGTACAAACAGGTCCCTCGGCCCACAAGTTGTGCTGATCATATCCCTACCTACTGGTTTACCACAACTCTCAATCCTATTAAGTCCCATGTACTCATCCAGAAGTCTCTGAAAAGACCCTATCGAATTTGCCTCTACCACCACCGACGGCAGCCGATTCCATTCACCCACCACCCTCTGAGTGAAAAACTGACCCCTAACATTTCCTCTATACTTACTCCCCAGCACCTTAAATCCGTGTCCTCTCGTAGCAACCATTTCAGCACGGGGAAATAGCCTCTGAGAATCCACCAATGTAAACCTCTCAACATCTTCCTTCGTCAATGTGTTTAGTCACATCTTCAAAGAACTCACCCAGGCTTGTAAGGCATGATCTATAGAACATAGAACATTACAGCACAGAACAGGCCCTTCGGCCTTCGATGTTGTGCCGACCAAAATAAAAAGCAATGCCCCTCCAAACTAAACCATTCCCTTCTCTTCCATATACTTATCAATTAACCTCTTAAACGCCACCAAACTTGGCGCATCTACAACAGCTGCAGGCAGGGCATTCCACTCCCTAATCACTCTTTGAGTAAAGAACCTACCTCTGATATCCGTCCTATAACTCATACCCCTTAATTTAAAGCTGTGTCCCCTCGTGCTAGCTTTCTCCATCCTAGGAAAAAGGCTATCACTGTCCACCCTATCTAAACCTCTAATCATCTTATATGCTTCAATAAGATCCCCTCTTAGCCGCCTCCTTTCTAACGAAAACAACCTCAAATCCTTCAACCTCTCTTCATAGGACCTGCCCTCCATACCAGGCAACATCCTGGTAAACCTCCTCTGTACCCTCTCCAATGCCTCCACATCTTTCTTATAATGTGGGGACCAGAACTGCACACAATACTCCAAGTGCGGCCGCACTAGAGTTTTGTACAGTTGCAACATGATGCTGCGGCTCCTAAATTCAATCCCCCTACCAATAAAAGCTAAGACTCCATATGCCTTCTTAACAACTTTATCCACTTGACTGCCTACTTTCAGGGATCTATTGACACATACACCAAGATCCTTCTGTTCCTCAACACTATTAAGAGCCCTACCATTAGCCCTATACTCTACACATTTATTGTTCCTGCCAAAGTGCATTACCTCACACTTTTCCACATTAAACTCCATTTGCCACCTCTCGGCCCAGCTCTGCAACTTGTCCAAGTCACTCTGTAAACTATAACACCCCTCTTCACTATCTACCACTCCACCGACTTTAGTGTCATCTGCAAATTTACTGATCCATCCCTCAATACCCTCATCCAGATCATTTATAAAAATTACAAACAGCAGGGGCCCCAAACAGACCCCTGAGGCACACCACTCGTCACCGAACTCCACGATGAATATCTCCCATCAACCACCACCCTCTGTCTTCTACAATCTGCCTTTGACAAAGCCATGTTGACTACTTTTGAGCATACTAAACATCTCTAAATGTTCATAAATCCTGTCCCTCAAGATCTTCTCCATCAGCTTACCAACCACTGAGGTTAGACTCACTGGTCGGTAATTTCCTGGGCTATCCCTATTCCCATTCTTGAATCCACAATCCTCCAATCCTCCAGTACCTCTCCCGTCTCCATTGACGAAGCAAAGATCATCACTAGAGGCTCTGCAATCTCTTGTCTTGCTTCCCACAGTAACCTGGGGTACATCCCATTCGGTCCCGATATCTTGATGCTATTCACAATTTCTAACATATCCTCTTCTTTAATATCCGCATACTCAATCTGTTCAGTCCAATGTTCAGCCAGGAACATACATTTCTGTCCAAACAGGTAGTCGTGAAATGTGTGGATTCTGAAAATGATCCCCCCGTGTATTGTGTCAATTTGAGCTTCCTGGTTCTCTGCTTTATCTTGGTAAACATATGAAAGGAGGCAAATAGAGGAATAGAAACCGCACATAGGCAATAAGTCATGGGTCTAAATAAGGGTTTAAAATCAGCACAGACTTGGTGGGCCAAAAGACTTGTTCCTGTGCTGTATTGTTCTTTGAGCCACTCATGATCTGGTCCATGGCCCTTTGAAACGTGGCTAAAGCTGTCATTTCTACAGACAAGTGGCAATATCGGTACAGTCCGTTGTGTGCTGTGATGGTAAGGTATTCCTGTTACCTCTCATCAACATGCATTTGTAAGTCGGTCTGGCTTAGGTCACTTTTGCTAAATTTCTGCTTATCAGCTAGCTACCAAAAAGATCCTCAATCAAAGTAAGTGGATAATGTTCAGCACAAAGCACAGAGTTAACAGTAACATTAAAATTTGGAGCTGTCTTTCTTAAGCAGTGTAACATGGTTATGACCCATTCACTGTGGGGGAAAGGAAGCAAGATACTTATCCATACATATACTCCAGGTTAGCTTCCGCTTTTGTTCACATGACAATTAGCATGGTTCTGACCTTCAGAAATTTTGGTTGAGAGTTGGCTTTGAAATTCAATTTTATCGTAATTTTCTTCATACTTCTAAAACAACAGCTAGTTTTTGTATAACAGCTGTCAGACCAGTTCCTTCTGTTGCAAATCTATGTATGTTTACCAAGCTAAACCGGATTTGCTCCAGCTATGACCGCCCAACTAAAGCTGGCTCGTTGCTTTTCACCACAAACGGTGGTAGTGTGGCAGTCTGTCCATTTAGTTACACATTAAGTTTCATTTTGCCCATCATAGATGCAGTTTTTGCTTTATATGTTTTATGAACGATTTTTTGCAGACTTCAAGGGAAAATGTATTTCCTTCTACACACCATCTGAGACTTGCAAACCTACTACCCTTGTATCCAGTTCCATACATATTTGCCTCGAGCAGCTGTGTTACTGATTAGCCCTGTGAACTACCTAATCACTGAAAAGATGTAGAGCGGTCCTTCTTCTTCAGTTACAGTGCCACTTTAATCCTCCTATTTCTTTTGTTTGAAATTCAGATTCTTCTTGTCATGCCAACGTACGGATGGCTTTTTCCTGGTTTGCTTTTCGGATTCAGTGCTTGTTATTGTTTTTACATGCACATTTAATGTGTCCATTCTTGACATACTGATAGCATTCAAGGTCTCTATACTCCTTACAAATGCATGCTGGCAGGATCAGGCCGTCTACAATGGTAATACTCTTGGCCACTTGTTATCTTGTGTGCATGCTTAGGAGTAAAATTAAGCACTCAAATTGATGCATTCAAGCTGCTTTGCTTCTTTTGCACTCAGACTCATAGAGGCTACAATCTCTCTGGCTTTTTACAGGGTGAGATTAGCTTCTGTCAGGAATTGTTTCTTGATTGCACACGGTTGTTCAAGGTCTGCCACCATGAACTGCAGTCTGTTGTCACTTACAATTTGTTTGGAGTAACCAAACGTGGCAAACTTGTATCGAGTTTGACTAGAGTCATATCTGTGGTAGTTGATTTCATACAAATCACTTCTGGTCTCTTTAGGTGTATGTCAACGACTACCAGAAGCATCTGACCTTTGACTGATTCTGCACAATCTTTCTGGACACGCACACAAGGTCCTTTCAGCTATTCCCCTGGGTGAAATGGTGATGTAGGTGGCGCCTTCTAATCTTGGCACACAAGTCACACATCCGCGGTTTCTCCTTAATGCAGACACCTGTCTTTGGCTAATGCACATGGCTGCGGGCCATCTCTTTCATTTGCACCACCTTGCATGTCCTTAGTGTAATTGCTGAATCTTGAAAAAAAACTCACACTTGTCTTTCCTAATCTGTAACCCATGGATGGCATGTTGGCACAATGGTTAGCACTACTGCCTCACAGTGCTAGGGATACGGGTTCAATTCCCAGCTTGGGTAGCTGTCTGTGTGGAGTTTGCACCTTCTCCCTGTATCTGCATGGGTTTCCTCCCACAGTCCAAAGATGTTTGTCATTTTCATAAATGACCTGGATGAGGAAGTGGAGGGATGGGTGAGTAAGTTCGCCAACGACACGAAGGTTGGTGGTGTTGTGGATGGTCTGGAGGGATGTCAAAAGTTGCAGCAGGACATCGACAGGATGCAAGACTGGGCGGAGAAGTGGCAGATGGACTTCAACGCGGATAAATGTGTTGTGGTCCATTTTGGCAGATCCAACGGGATGAATGAGTACACTATCAAAGGTAGGAGTCTTAGCTGTGTGGAAGAGCAGAGGGATCTTGGGGTCCGGGTCCATAAGACTCTCAAATCGGCCTCCCAGGTGGAGGATGTGGTTAAGAAAGCTTACGGTGTACTGGCCTTCATTCATCGAGGGATTGAGTTCAGGAGTCAGGAGGTAATGCTGCAGCTTTATAGGACCCTTGTCAGACCACACTTGGAGTACTGTGCGCAGTTCTGGTCGCCTCACTATAGGAAGGACGTGGAAGCTATTGAAAGGGTGCAGAGGAGATTTACAAGGATGTTGCCTGGATTGGGAGGCATGCCTTATGAAGACAGGTTGAGGGAGCTGGGACTGTTCTCCCTGGAGAGACGAAGGTTGAGAGGCGACCTGATAGAGGTTTACAAGATGTTGAGAGGAATAGATAGGGTTGACTCTCAGAGACTATTTCCCAGGGCTGAAATGGTCGTGACGAGAGGGCACAGATTTAAGGTGCAGGGAAGCAAGTGCAGAGGGGATGCTAGGGGAAAGTTTTTCACTCAGAGGGTGGTGAGTGAATGGAATCGGCTGCCGTCGGTGGTAGAACATAGAACATAGAACATTACAGCACAGAACAGGCCCTTCGGCCTTCGATGTTGTGCCGACCAAAATAAAAAGCAATGCCCCTCCAAACTAAACCATTCCCTTCTCTTCCATATACTTATCAATTAACCTCTTAAATGCCAACAAACGTGGCGCATCTACAACAGCTGCAGGCAGGGCATTCCACTCCCTAATCACTCTTTGAGTAAAGAACCTACCTCTGATATCCGTCCTATAACTCATACCCCTTAATTTAAAGCTGTGTCCCCTCGTGCTAGCTTTCTCCATCCTCGGAAAAAGGCTATCACTGTCCACCCTATCTAAACCTCTAATCATCTTATATGTTTCGATTAGGTCCCCTCTTAGCCGCCTCCTTTCCAACGAAAACAACCTCAAATCCCTCAGCCTCTCTTCATAAGACCTGCCTCCATACCAGGCAACATCCTGGTAAACCTCCTCTGTACCCTCTCCAATGCCTCCACATCTTTCTTATAATGTGGGGACCAGAACTGCACACAATACTCCAAGTGCGGCCGAACTAGAGTTTTGTACAGTTGCAACATGACGTTGCGGCTCCGAAATTCAATCCCCTACCAATAAAAGCTAAGACTCCATATGCCTTCTTAACAACCTTCTCGACTTGACTGCCTACTTTCAGGGATCTATGCACATACACACCAAGATCCCTCTGTTCATCAAGATACTAAGAATCCTACCATTAGCCCTATACTCTACACATTTATTATTTCTGCCATAGTGCATTACCTCACACTTTTCCACATTAAACTCCATTTGCCACCTCTCGGCCCAGATCTGCAACTTGTCCAAGTCCCTCTGCAAACTATAACACCCCTCTTCACTATCTACCACTCCACCGACTTTAGTTTCATCTGCAAATTTACTAATCCATCCTTCAATACCCTCATCCAGATCATTTATAAAAATTACAAAGAGCAGGGGCCCCAAAACAGACCCCTGAGGTACACCACTTGTCACCGAACTCCAAGATGAATATCTCCCATCAACCACCACCCTCTGTCATCTATCTGCCAGCCAATTCCTAACCCAATTAGCTAAAACACCCTCTATCCCATACATCTGCATTTTCTGCAGAAGTCTTCCATGGGCCACCTTATCAAACGCCTTACTAAAGACCATATATACCACATCAACCGCCTTACCCCCATCTACCTCTTTAGTCACTTTTTCAAAAAACTCAATGAGGTTAGTAAGGCACGACCTACCCTTCACAAAACCATGCTGACTATCCCCAATCAATTCATTTCTCTCTAAATAACTCTAAATCCTATCCCTAATAATTCTCTCCAATACTTTGCCCACAACAGAAGTAAGACTCACTGGCCTATAATTCTCTGGAAGGTCTCTCTTCCCCTTCTTGAACAATGGGACCACATTCGCTATCCTCCAGTCCTCAGGAACCACACCCGTAACCAACGACGACCTGAAGATCAGAGCCAGAGGCTCTGCAATCTCCTCTCTTGCCTCCCAGAGAATCCTAGGGTAATCCCGTCCGGCCCAGGGGACTTATCCAACTTCAAACCCTCGAGAATATCTAGCACATCCTCCCTATCTACTTCGATACTTTCCAATTTGCTACCCTGTACCTCAGTGTTCTCCATAACTACATTTACATCACCCTGCGTGAATACCGAAGAGAAATATTTATTCAGTGCCTCTCCAATCTCTTCAGGCTCCACGCACAACTTCCCACTGCTGTCTATGACTGGCCCTAATCTTGTCCTAACCAATCTTCTATTCTTAACATATCTAAAGAAAGCTTTAGGATTCTCCTTAATCCTATCAGCCAAAGTCTTCTCGTGTCCTCTCTTAGCTCTCCTCAATTCACTCTTTAGCTCCCTCCTGGCTAATCTATAGCTATCCATTGCACTAACCGAGCCTTCAAGCCTCATCCTGACATAAGCCTCCTTTTTCCTTTTAACCAGCAAATCAACTTTTTTCGTACACCAAGGTTCTCTTACTCGACCATTTCCTCCTTGCCTGACAGGGACATACTTATCAAGGACTCGCAGCAGCTGCTCCTTGAATAAGCTCCACATTCCAGATGTTCCCAGTCCCTGTAGTTTCCTAGTCCAATCTATGCACCCTAATTCTCTCCTGATGGCCTCATAATTACCCTTCCCCCAGCTATAACTACTGCCCCCAGCTTCATGCCTATCCCTATCCATCACTAAGGTGAACGTAACCGAATTGTGGTCACTATCACCAAAATGTTCACTAACTTCCAAGCCTAACACCTGGTCTGGCTCATTGCCCAGCACCAAATCCAATGTAGCCTCACCTCTAGTTGGCCTATCTACATACTGAGTCAAAAAACCTTCCTGCACACTTTGTACGAAAACTGACCCCTCTAACGAGCTAGAGCTATAGCTATTCCAATCAATATTAGTAAAGTTAAAGTCCCCCATAACAATTACCCTATTACTTTCACTCCTGACCAGAATTGACTTTGCAATCCTTTCCTCTACCTCTCTAGAACTTTTAGGAGGTCTATAAAAGACTCCCAACAGGGTGACCTCTCCTCTCCTGTTTCTAATCTCAGCCCATACTACCTCAACAGACAAGTCCTCATCAAACTTCTTTTCTGTCACTGTGATACAGTCTTTGACTAATAATGCCACTCCTCCCCCCCTTCTACCTCCTTCTCTACTCCGACTAAAGCATTTGAACCCCGGAACCTGCAACATCCATTCTTGTCCCTGCTCTACCCAAGTCTCTGAAATGGCCACAACATCGAAGTTCCAGGTACTGGTCCAAGCTGCAAGTTCCTCCCCCTTATTGCGAATACTCCTTGCATTAAAGTATACGCATTTCAAACCATGCCCTACCCCACCCGTATGCTGCTGTGTTTTACAGCTTTCCTCTATGACCCCCTTACTCTCATCCCTCTTAGCACCCCAACTACTTAGGATCCCACCCCCCCCCGAATCAGTTTAAAGCCCCCTGCATAGCCTTAGCAAATTTTCCCCCCAAGATATTAGTTCCCCTCTGGTTCAGGTGTAGACCATCTCTCTTGTAGAGGTCCCACCTATCCCAGAATGAGTCCCAATTGTTCAGGAACCTGAACCCCTCCCTCCTGCACCATCCCCGCAGCCACGAGTTCAAACATTCCCTCTCTCTATTCTTCTCTAAACTATCCCTTGGCACAGGCAAGAGTCCAGAGATAACCACTCTGCCAGTTGTGGCCCTAAGCTTCCACCCCAACTCCATAAATTTCTGTTTAATATCCCCTTCCCTCGTCCTTCCTATATCATGTGTCCCTACATGAACTATGACTTGGGGCTGACTCCCCTCTCCCTTAAGAATCTTAAAAACCCGATCTGCGACATCCTGGACCCCAGCCCCTGGGAGGCAACACACCAGCCCTGAGTCACTTTTATTACTATTTACTCTCCTATCTGTCCCTCTAACTATGGAGTCTCCAATTACTAGGCCCAATCTCTTATTCCCCCTACCCACCTGAGCATTCTCAGCAGGCTCACCCCCAGAGACCTGCTCCCTTTGGTCATCTCCAGTTGATTCTTCCTCAACTGTAGCCTCCAAGACAGAAAATTTGTTTTGGAGGGGAACAGCCCCAGGGGATTGTCTACCCGATTGCTTCTTACCCCTCCTCCGAATAGTTACCCAAGAATCACTTTTAGGAGTGACTATCTCTTTGTTACTCCTGCCAATATCCTCCTCAACCTCTCGAATTATCCTGAGTTCCTCTAATTCCAGCTCCAGCTCCTTAACACGATCCTCAAGGAGCTGCAAATGGGCACACTTCCTGCAGGTATAATCAGCAGGAACACTACTGGTGTCCCTCACCTCGTACATACTACAGGAGTTGCAACGTACTGCCTGCACTGCCATCCCTGATACTTTAATTTACTTTAAGGAGAGAGAAAAAAAAACTTCCCACACACTTTTATTATTAGGTTAGAGGAGGGGGGAGGGTGGGATACTCTACCTGTGTAGAGTATCAGGTTTCCTCTCTGGACCAATTTATAGAGACAGAGAAAACTACAACTACCGGCAGCCTCCTAATGGCGACTTCCGGTTTCTAGTTAGTTTAAATAAAAACGGCAAAAACTACCCCCGCTTGCTATTTTAAACAAAGAGAAAAGTTAAAAAACTACTTAACACTCAAACTTCACGCTTTCCCAAATCGCTGCCTCTCCTTGCTGCTCGAAGGGAACAATGAACAGCACGGTGGTCATTGGTGGTCGAGGCGAACTCGCTGGGGTCTTTTAAAAGACTTCTGGATGAGTATATGGGATCCAATGGGATTGGGGGTTATAGATAGGTCTATGGCTGGGTAGGTTTTGATTGTTCGGCACAACTTGTGGGCCGAAGGGCCTGTTTGTGCTGTAGTGTTCTATGTTCTATGTGTAGGTTAAGTAGATTGACCATGCTAAATTGCCCCGGCGTGTCAGTGGGACTGGGGAAAATGCATGGGAATAGGGGCTGGGTGGGATTTTTTAAGAGGTGACCAAGAAGGTAGATGAGGGCAGTGCATTTAATGTTGTGTACATGGACTTTAGTGGGCCTTTGACAAGATGTCACATGGTTGAGTATTGCATAAGGTTAAATTTCACAGGATCCAGGGTGAGATAGCTAAATGGATACAAAATTAGCTTCTTGATAGAAGCCAGAGGGTGGTTGTAGAGGAATGTTTTTTCAAACTGGAGACCTGTGACCAGTGGTGTGCCTCAGGAATCAGTGCTGGGTCCACTGTTATTTGTCATTTATACTAATGCTTAGTTGATAAGTATATGGAAGAGAAGGGAATGGTTTAATTTGGAGGGGCATTGCTTTTTATATTGGTCGGCGCAACATCGAAGGCTGAAGGGCCTGTTCTGTGCTGTAATGTTCTATGTTCTATGTTCTATGATTTGGATGAGAATATAGGAGGCATAGTTAATACGTTTGCAGGTGACAACAAGATTGGTGGCATAGCGGACAGTGAACAAGGTTATCTCAAATTCCAACAGGATCTTGATCAATTGGACCAGTGGGCTGATGAATGACAGATGGAGTTTAATTTAGATAAATGCAAGGTGATGCATTTTGGTAGATTGAACCAGGGCAGGACTTTCTTAGTTAACGGTAGGGCTCTGGGCAGCAGAGTTACAGAGCAAGACAATCTAGAGGCATAGCTCTTTGAAAGTGGAGCCACAGGTGGAGAGAATGGTGAAAAAGACATTCAGCATGCTTGGTTTCATTGGTCAGAACATTGAATACAGGAGTTGGGACATCTTGTTAAAGTTATACAAGACATTGGTAAGGTCACAGTTGGAATACTGTGTACAATTCTGGTCATCCTATTATACGAAGGATATTATTAAACTAGAAAGAATGCAGAAAAGATTTACTTGGATGTCACCAGGACTTGATAGCTTGAGTTATAAGGAGAGGCTGGATAGACTGGGACTATTTTCCTCTGGAGTCTAGAAGTCTAAGGGGTGATCTTACAGAGGTCTATAAAATAATGAGGGGCATAGATCAGCTAGATAGTCAACATCTTTTCCCAAAATAGGGGAATCTAAAACTAGAGAGCATATGTTTAAGGGGAGAGATGCAAAAGTGTGCAGAGCGGCAGTTTTTTCACACAGAGGATGGTGAGTGTCTGGAACAAGCTGCCAAAAATAGTAGTAGAGGCGGGTAGAAAAAGCATTTAAACAGTTACATGGATAAGATGGGTATCTTATGGGATATGGTCCAAATGCAGGTAATTGAGACTGGTTTAAGGGTTTAAAAAAAGTGGTAGCATGGACAAGTTGGCCAAAGGGCCTGCTTTCATGCTGTAAACTTCTATGACTCTATAACCTATTATTCAGTACTGCATTGAATTCACAACGTTCAGTGAATTTTTAAAGTACAGCAACAATTGTTTCTCCCTCTTCTTGATTTCTTTTATGAAACATAGAACATAGAACAATACAGCACAGAACAGGCCCTTCGGCCTTCGATGTTGTGCCGACCAAAATAAAAAGCAATGCCCCTCCAAACTAAACCATTTCCTTCTCTTCCATATACTTATCAATTAACCTCTTAAACGCCACCAAACTTGGCGCATCTACAACAGCTGCAGGCAGGGCATTCCACTCCTTAATCACTCTTTGAGTAAAGAACCTACCTCTGATATCCGTCCTATAACTCATACTAAATCTTTCTGGTGTGACAAGTGGCTCTTGAGAGAAATGCGTCTCCAGGAGTTTTGGAATGTACTTGTACGATTGTGTGTCAGGCAACATCAAACATTTTAATCAGCTAAAGGTCCATCACCCTTAAGAAAGTTGCCAACTTTCTGTTATTTTTCATTCCATATTCAAGAACAAAATATCTAAATGTTTAGTGTAGGAGTTCCACAGTTCAACAGTCTCATGAAGATGTCCCATATGTTCAGTAAGAGTGGCCATTTTCAGCTTTTTATTGCTATGTTGCTGTTTTAGAGTATTGCCATTTTAAGACTTTTTTCTCAGTTGTCTGCATAGCTGCCAATTGAGTCTGTTTTTCTTGCACTTTTTTGAGGCACCTGCAATTGTGGCTACATTGGCTGTATTTTCTTCTAACTTTTGCTGACTTTCCTATTTTTACAGACCCTATTTTGTACTTTTTTTGCACATCAGTGATGTTTTGATTTTCTGTGCTTTTTTGAGATTCCTGTTTTAATTTCTAACTCATTACTTTTTGTGCCAGTTTTATTTTTTTCACTAGCAGTTTCATTTTACTAGCTTTTTGTTGTTTTTTTTGTCTGAATGTCTTGAGGCTTTTTTTTAAACTTAAAATAACTTAATGCTTCTGATTGCCTTTTTTTTAAAGTCCCTTTTTTTAAACTACACTACAATTTTTTCTTTAACAACTGTGAATTTCTTTTTCCTCCAACTCCGCAGTTTGTATTTAATTGCCAGCCTTTTTCTTCCATACAGTAAAAATGCAGTTCAGGTGGAAATTAAAGTTACCTTACTTCACTTTTCCACTGACGCTACACAAAGGTCCGTCATCCTTGTCAGGATTGTTTGTTGTGTTTTTGCCCTGGTACTTTACAAGACCAAATTGACACAGGAAGTGATTGACATTATAACTGTTTGTTATTGCTGTTGCAATCAAACTAATAAGAAAACATGGATCCTGCATTCCTGCAATGCACAGGCTTGCAAAATCTAGGAAGCCAGACAAAGCATTGAATACATGACAATAATCCAGCTCTTTTTTGAAAGCCATGATTGAATCAGCTTTCACCATTGCCTCAAGCAGGGTATTCTAGATCCTAACAACACACTCCATAAAAAATATTTTTCCTTACATAACCTCTGGTTCTTCTGCCAATCACCTTAAATCAGTGCATTCTGGTTCTCAACCCTTCTGCCAGTGGAAGTAGTTTCTCCTTATCTACTCTGTCCAGATCTGTCATGATTTTCAAACATCTCCATCAAATTTCCTCTCAATCTTCTTTTCCCTGCAGCCTCAGCTTAGCCAATCTATCTAAAATAACTGAGAAATCTCATTCCCACAACCACTTGCATGAATCTTTTTTGCTTCTCTTCAATGCCTTTATATCTTTTCTAAGGAGTGCTGCCCAGAATTAAAGTCAGTACTCCGGTAAGGCTAAACCTGTATTGTCTAAAGGCTTTTCATAACTTACTTGCTTTTGTGCTCTATGCCTCTGTTTATAAAGTCGAGAATATCATTTGTATGCCTTAGTAACTGCTATCTCAACCTTGCCCATCACTTTAAAATGAATTGTGCTTATATTACTCCAGGTGTCTCTGTTCCTTTACCCTTTTAGAAGTGTATAATTTTACATTACTTTTAATTTTTCTTACCAAAATGCTTGACTTTCCATTTTTCTGCATTTAATTTCATTTGCCATATATCCAAGCATTCCATCAGCTTGTGCATGTACTCCTGAAGACTATCACTATCCACTTCACACTTTCAAGTTTTGTATTATCTGCAAATTTTGAAATTTTAACTTGCATGCCCAAGTCTGGAATATTAATATAGATCAAGAGAAGCAGTTGTCCGAATACTACTAGTCCACATATAATGGGGAACCTTCCTATACCATAGAATCCTACAGTGCGGAAGGAAACCATCCAGTGCATTGAGTCTGTACCGACCACAATCCCACCCAGGTTCCATCCCCATAATCCAATGTATTTTCCCTGGCTAGTCCCCTGACACTAAGGGGCAATTTGGCATGGCCAATCCACCTAATCCATACATCTTTGGAGGAAACCAAAGCACCTGGAGGAAACTCTCATAGACAGCGACCAAAGCTGGTATTGAACCCGAGTTCCTGGCGGTATAAGGCAGCAGTGCTAACCACTGTGTTACCGTGCCACAGTACAGGGATGGTGGATAAGGTGATAATGAAGGCATGTGGAATACTTTCCTTTATTTGACAAGGTATAGAAAACACAAGCAGGGATTATGTAAACACTAAATTAGTCATATCTATTAGAATTACCACGTTACAGGAAGGACATAACTTCCTCCAGTTTGTAAAATGATCGTTTAGCACAATTCTCCACTTCCCTGTCACTCAGTCAACTTTGTGTCAATGCTACCATTGTCCCTTTTATTTGGCACAAAATGCAAAACAGCATGTTTGCGCACTTCCAATGAAAACTATCTTTGGAGTCTAGAAAGATATCAATGGTTTTGTTGAGTGTGCAGAAAAATGGCCATTTTTTTGTACACTCATGTGAGGTAGTGCATTTTGGGAGGGAAAACAAAGCAAAGGAATATATAGTAAATGGAGAGGATATTGAAAGAGTAGAACAAGTAAGAAACTGGGGTACACGTCAAGAGGTCTCTGAAGATGGCAGGATAGGTAAATGAAGTGGTAATTAAAGCATATGGAATGCTTTCCTTTATTGGACAAGATATAGAATACACAAGCAGGGGCTGTATAAAATACTAAATTAGCCATATCTATACAGTTCTGGTCACCATGTTACAGAAAGGACTTAATTGTTATGGAGAGAGCACAAAGTATATTTACAAGAATGTTGCCAGATCTTATTAAAACTATGGATTGATTGGGTACATTGTTTTCCTTCGAATATTGGTGGCTGAGAGATTACTTGATTGAGGTATACAAAACTAAGAGAGATCTAGACAGAGTATCCAGGAAATATTTGTTTCCCTTGTGAAGAGATCAGTTACTAGGGGAATCAGATTTAAGGTGACCTTGAAGGGTTAAAGGGAATATTCGGAAACACTTTTTCACCCAGAGGATGAAGAATGTCTGGAATTTGTTGCCCAGATTGGTGGTTGAGAAAAAAACCCTCAGCTTATTTATGAGATACTTGGATCTAATTCTGAAGTGCTGCCACCTGCAAAGCTACAGACTAGGTATTGGAAAGCGAACTTTAGAAGGGGCAGTCAGTTTTTAAACAGCTGGCACAGACAAATTGGGCTGAATAATCTCTTTCTATATAAGACCTTTTCTATGATTCTATCCAAATTTTGGTAGATCCACTGCAATGACTAGTGCAGAAGCAGCGTTCTAGGGACCTTTGTATGTACTGACTACTAAGAGTCTCATCTGCATCACCAAGTGAATTTCACATGGTAGAAGAAATCAAAGCATTCCTGTGTCTAGGAAGTTCATTGCAGAGGGTGCAAATGAAGTGCCACTGTTCAATGTGCCTCACTCGTGCCTGATCCAGGTTACAAGAATGCCTAAGTGCAATAGTTATTCTTTATAATATAACTGGTTCTTATAATCCAGAAAGACAGATATTCAGGAATGAAGTTATGAAACAGTTGAGATAGAATTCACATTGATTAAATATGATCTGTTATGTAAGATACGATACTAAGTTACTTAAAATGTGAACATTATGAAAATTGGAGGCAACCCCAAACAAATTTTGTTACTTCTGTCATATGATTTGCCTCTGGGCTGTATTTTAGGTTAACCATAGTAATGAGAAAGAATGAATGCATTAAAAAAGAAATAATAATGTTGACAACTGATAGAGAAGTTCTAAGATTTGCTTAAAAAAATGAAAAGCTATGGAGAGGTTAATTTAATACATTTATTGCATCTGAATTTTTAAAATTTAGTCTCTCATCTGAGTGAATCAATCAATCCCAAGATATTCAGCTGGAAATCTTTCCGAGTTCCTGGTTATCAGTCAATTCTGAATGTATAGTGGTAACCATGTTGCATGTGAATTTTGTGAATGAATATGTTTAGTTATATATTCACAAAAATTAACTTTCACTTGTAATTTCTCTGTCAACGGAGGATTCTTAACATAAGATTCAGGACTGCAAGGTTCATTTCCTCTTCATGACATCGGAACCTGGGAAATATCTTTCAGTGCTAGAATAACATTGAAGATGCAGATATTTGCCAAATGTTATTTGGATGCAAAGACATAAAGAAAAACAAAATTTAACAAAGAATATATGAAATGATTTATTTTACTTTGATGCAATCTCCAGTGTTGCCTCTATTTTTGCTTTGTGCTTGGCCTGTTGTTGCTCTACATGAAACATCCCAGGTTGCTCCTGTATTGCTGTGCAGGCACACATCTTTAAGGGAGCATGTTGTGTGTGACCTGCTTATTGCACTATAGGATACATACTGAATTATTATGCAGCAATGTCCCTGTACTGAACAAAGAACAAAGCATATTTGTCTTGGGTACAAGGCCGTGCTGTGCTGAACAGTTTCTCTTACTTACACTGTGGTGAATAATGCTTGGTAAAAGTACGTCAGATACTTAATAATTAATTGACCAGCTTTACTTGTTAAGTAATTCTGGTATTGATCTTTTTTAAATACGCAAGGGACAAAAGCAATACAGATGCTAGCCACAGATTCAAACAGTGGCTTGTGAAGGTGCACAATAATAGGTTCAGGTCCTTTGTTTGAACAAAGAACTCATAATGAGTGGCTTAGGCAAGGCCACATTTATTGTCAGTTACTTTTCTGAAACAACTGGGTGTGGCAAACTATTTAGTTTTTTACAGTTTTAGCGGTTTGCTATGTCACGCCTAAGTTATTGAGTAAACTAACCACCTATATGTAAGCAGACCAGGAATGGGTGCAGGTACTTCTGCGAATGGACATTGTGAATTAGTTGGGTCTTTAAGGCAACGGTGTTTTTTTGATTCTGCTCTAAATCCAGAGATTAGCACATTCGGTTAAGTAATTTGCCAAACTGGAATTTCAAATTTCAAGGCATTTCCAGAACCATAACTAGTATTTTCAGTCTCCTTTCATGAATGAAAATTCACAAGAATTTCTGTTAAATATCCATTCCACAGCTTCCTGCAGCTCTGCATAACTACCATAACTCATCTATGTTAGGACAGAGGTAACTCATAGAATTCCTTCAGTGCAGAAGGAGGCCATTTGGCCCATCAAGCATGCACCACAACAATTTCACCAAGGCTCCATTCCCATAACCCCACGAATTAACCCCACTAATCCCTGGCACTAAGAGGCAATTTAGCATAGCCATTCCACCTTACTCCACGATCCTATCATATCTATGCTAAATTTCTAACACTCCAGTACAAATATCCACTTGTGCTACATGTCTTTTGATTGGCAAAACGCAGCAGTGTGGGTGGTAGCCTTGAGAACTTAATCTCATTCTGTCAGAAGTGATTAACTAAAGTGGAACAGTGAAATGCTGAATAACTGAATTCCCATTGTTCCAAATATGTGTCTTATCTTTGAATCTGTAATTTTATAAATCTGGTATCTTGATTTCTCCTCTCTCTCTTTCTGTCTCCCTATCTCCAATCAATTCTGCATGTCAGCATTAATGGTTTTAAGCACCCATAGTTTGGGGAAGTATCAAATAAAATATATAGGTCAAACACCCTTTTTCTTTGTCTTAATTAACAATACATAAAAGTTGCATTATATTTTTATTCTTATCAAATTTTAAATATAGCCTTTTGTTGTAGAATCTGTACTGTATGCTTCCTGGAATTGCTCAGAATCTGAATTTGAGTCCTGTAATTTCATTCTTTGCACGTTATTCACTTGTTTAAGATGTGGCCTTTTTAGCATGTTCAAGAAGCATGGAGCAACTTGGAAGTGGCTTGAGAATTAAATAGAGGTGACAACAGAATTGGTAGATTGCAGAGCAACACTGGAGTAGCCTGAGAATGAAACAAAGCATCAGCAGCAGAATGCATAAAATAAGACAGGGAATTTAGAAAAGTAGTGCATAATAAATACAGAGGAGAAGAATGTTGCATCACAAGGAAGGGTGGCATTGGTAAATTTACAGATAAATATTTAATTTAACCTAAAACTTGGAATCAGACTGAGACAAAACAACAATAAAATTGTAAGTAGGTAGTCTTTGAGAGTAGACCTCAATTGGAGAGCTCCAAGGCAAGGAGCCCATAGTGATTGAGTGCAGACAAGTTTTAAGTTCACTTTGTGTTAGTGTAAATAGTGGTCTAATAAGTTCAATCAAATGTACATATCATTAGATTCTGTATTCTGTCTCACCTTTGTGTCATTAGCAAACTTGAAAATGTAGTTGGAGTGGAATTTGGCTACACAGTTTTAAGTGTGTAAGGAGTATACTAATGGGCTGAGGACGCAGCCTTGGCAGGTACCAGTTTTGAGGATAATTGTGAAAGAGGTATTGTTGCCTTCGCATATTGATCACACTCTGTGGGTTAGGAAGTCTAGAATCCAGACACAAAGGGAGCAGTGAAGTCCTTGGCCATGGAGTTTGGAGATGAGTTTTGTTGGGATAGTAATGTTAAAGGCTGAGCTGTCGTCAACAAATCGGAGTTTGACGTTAGTGTCCTTGTTATTCAGGTGTTCTAGGGTTGAGTGTAGCGCCAGAGAGATGGTGTCAGCTGTGGACCTGTTGCTGCGACAGGGGAACTGTTGTGGATCCAGGCAATTTGGGAGATTGGAGTTGATGCATTCCGTGACGAGCCTTTCAAAGCACTTCATAATGACGGATATCAGAGCTATTTAAGGTAGTCATTAAGGTGCATTGCTTGGCTTTTCTTTGGTACAGGGATGATGGTTGTCTTCTTGAAGCAGTTGGGGACCTTAGATTGGAGTAAGGGAGGTTAAAGATGTTTGCGGAAACCCCACCAGCTGGTCCGTGCAGGATCTGAGTGCTCATCTACCTACCACATTTGGACCAGTTGCTTTCCGTAGGTTAACTTTCAAGATGGCTGATCTGACATCTGCAGTAATAACTTTCAGTACCAGATCAACTGAGGCTTCCAGGGTGCATGATGTCCTCTCTCTAACCTCTTGCTCAAAATGGGCATAGAATGTGTTGAGTCCATTAGGGAGGGTACATTGTTGCCTGCAATTCTACACGCCTTCACTTTGTAGTCTGTTACATCACGTAGAGCTTGCCATGATCAGTGAGCGTTCGTGTAGCTAGCCTAGGACTATAGTTTGATATGGTGCTGTCTCATGGCTTCTTTGATGATTCCCTGTAGATCATACCTGAATTTCTTGAATAGGTCAGGGTCACCGACTTGAACGTCTCAGACCTGGACTAAGTAAGCAGTGGATGTCCCTGTTCATCCATGGTTTCTGATTGGGAAGCACATGGATTTGCTTCATTGGCTCATAGTCTTTTATGCACTTGCTAATGAAGTCTGTTCCTGTAGTCTGTTATTGTAGTTATTTGTTGAGGTTGATCACTGAGTTTGAATATTGAATCTGGTAAAACGGTGCGACAACAGTAATTTCTCCCTTAATGTTAGTAAAACGAAGGAGATAGTCTGGAAAAATAATAAAGGACATGCCCTGCCTATACAGAAACATAGAATAGAATACCTACAATACAGAAGAAGGTTATTCAGCCCATCGAGTCTGCATCCACCATTCCCACAACCCCACACATTTACCTTGCTAATCTCATAGAATCATAGAATCTTACAGTGCAGAAGGAGGCCATTTGTTGATACCAGGATCAATTTATCATAGCCAATCAACTAACCCACACATCTTTGGTGTATGGGAGGAAACTGGAGCACCCAGAGGAAACCCACATAGACATGGGGAGAATGTGCAAACTCCACACAGAAGGTGCCCTGAGGCTGGAATTGAATCCGGGTTCCTGGTGCTCTGAATCAGCCACTGTGCTGCTCCACGTCATCGGCGATGAAATGGAAATAGTTGAGAGTTTCCAGGTGTCAAGGTCACCAATAACCTGTCTTGGTCCCTCGTCACTGACATGATAGTTAAGAAAGCCCAACAGTGCCTCTATTCCTTAGCCTCAGGAGGCTAAGGAAATTTGACATATCCACTATGACTCGCATCAATTTTTACGGATGCACCATTGAAAGCATCCTTTCTGGATATATCACGGTTTGGTATGGCTCCTACTCTGACTAAAACTGCAAGAAACTAGAAAGGGTTGTGAACCCTAAGGCAGTACATCACGCAAATCAGGCTCCCATCCATTGACTCCCATCTGTATTTCCTGCTGCCTGGGAAAAGCAGCCAGTATGTCCAGGATCCGATGCATCCCGAACATACTCTCTTCTGGGAAAAAGACACAAAAGTCTGAGAACACGTACCAACCATATCAAGAATAGTTTCTTCCCTGTTGCTATCAGACTTTTGAATGATCCTGTCATATATTAAGCTGGTCTTTCACTAGACTCTGCCTGTAACTGTAACAGTAACATTATATCCTGCACCCTCTCCTTTCCTTCTCCCCCTATGTACTCTACGAACGGTATGTTTTGTTTGTATGACACGCAATAACAATACTTTTCACTTCATCCCAACACGTGCAACGGTAATCATAAAATCATACAGTGCAGAAAGAGGCCCTTTGGCCTACTGAATCTGTACCAAACACAATCCCACTCAGGCCCTGCCCCGATATCCCTACATATTATACCCACTAATCATTCTAATCTATGCATCCCTGGAGGGGCAATTTCTTAGCGTAGCCAATTAATCTACACACTCATCTTTGGACAATGGGAGGAAACCGGAGCACCCAGAGGAAACCCACACTGACACGAGGAGAATGTGCAAACTCCATACAGACAGTGACCCGAGCAGGGAATCAACCCCAGGACCCTGGAGCTGTGAAGCAGCAGTGCTAACCACTGTGTTACCGTGCCACCCTTGGGCAGCACTTGGAGAATTGCTTGCAGTTCTGGTCACCACACTACCAAAAGAACTTGGAAGCTTTGGAGAGAGTG
Source organism: Sphyrna mokarran (assembly GCA_024679065.1). NCBI lineage: Eukaryota > Metazoa > Chordata > Chondrichthyes > Carcharhiniformes > Carcharhinidae > Sphyrna > Sphyrna mokarran. The sequence goes on along the minus strand of JAGIQG010000007.1, from coordinate 110,822,391 downwards.
TAAAGGAAGTTCACAAGGATATTATCTAGTCTTGAGACTGTTAGCTATGAAGAGAGATTGACTCCAATAGGATCATTTTCACTGGAAAGACAGGCTGAGGGGAAACCTGATAGAGGTCTAAAAAAATGATGAGAGGCATAGACAGGGTTATAGCCAAACGCTCTTTCCCAAGGTGAAAATGTCAATTACAAGGGTTGAAGGTGAGAACGGGAAAGTTTGAGAGACATGCGGTGAATTTTTCACTCATGGAGTGGTGGGTGCTTGGAAAGTACTGCCACAGCAGGTGGTAGAAGTCAGGCACATTAACAACATCTAAGAGGCATATGGATGGGCACATGAATAGGAAAGGAATACAGAGATATGGACCAAGTAAGGGCAGAGTTTTTTTTTAGCTTAGTTAGGGCATCATGATCAGCATAGGCTTGGAAGGCCAAAGGGCCTGTTCCTGCACTGAACTTTTTGTTCTTAAATCAAATCAAAACACATTCTTTGACATGTGGGAATTCACAGACATCTCTTACGTATAGGAAGTGTCATCAGCTGGAGGAGTCCAACCTCTGATTTTGTTATAGTGCATCTACTAGTCTGTGAGCTGTGTGGGTGGCATTCTTCAGGCTGCAGTCAGAGAAGGAACAGATGACCAGCAGACAGACAAGGAAAACCACGTCAAGAAAATACATGATAAATGGTTAAATGATTACAGAAAGGATATGTTTACACCAGAGAGCAAACAGGAGATTTACGAGGATGTTTCTTGGATGGGAGAATTATAAATGTAAGCAATGATTGGATTGGCCGAGATTGTTTTCCTTGGAAACTGAAGGGACATTTAATTGATTAAAGTTATAAAAGACCTGAATAGCATGGATAGGAAGGACCTATATCCCTTAAATGGATGGTTAATAACCATTGGGAATGGATGTGAAGCAATTGACAAAACTGGAGGGGATTCAAAGATAATTTCTTTTTGACCTAGCGAGTGCTGGGAATCTGGAATTCATTCCCTGAAAAAGTGTCAAAGATATTCACACTCATCATTTAAAAGGCATTTGGATATACACTTGAAGTACCATAACCTACTCAACTACAGCCAATTACCTGTAAGGTAGGATTAGGCAGGATAGCTTTCGCTCGCCTGCACAAACTGCTTCACTATATGCCACAAAGTTTCTAAATTTTTGACATGCTTACTGTATCCGGTCCTCTTTAAAATAATCAGTGCTCTTGGTCAATATAATTTGACATTTTGTTCAGAAAGTAATACTGTTCCTGCTGCAATGATTCTCAGAAAACATTGAAATCATTCGTAACTTTACTGAAGTAAAAGCTCTGTTTTTTGCTGAGGTAGTATTGATGATCTGCATTATGGAACTAAAATTAGTCTACTCATACAGCATAAAACAAACAAATTCATTTTATGGGGATATGTAAGCTTGATTTTGTATACTTCATTTTGGGTGTAGGAATAAAAATTAGTTTCTATTGTATGTTGCTCTTATGGAGCAGTTCAGAAACTCCAAGGCATATTATGAAGTTAGCCTAAACCCCAACTATTTTTGAGTTTGGCATTAGTATGAGCAATAAGATGTTTCATTCCAGATGTGATTCTATTAACCTGCTAGGAAGCTGTTATTAAAACAAGCTTTATTTAACAATACTGTTAAAATATAACAAAAAAGAATTCCCTAACTTTTACTAGTTGAAATACTTCAACGTGACAAGGTATAACTCTTAACTGCTGGTTATTAAGCAATATCCCCAAAGACATAAATCCCTTTTCAGAATCAGTTAGTAAGACACATCATGTGATTCTTAGTCCTCCAGCCTTTTAGTCCCTCTGAATAGAAACAACCATCTTCTGATTCTCAGACAACAGCCTCCAGAAGAAAACCTGTCTTCACACAGCAGAATGTCTTTGAGAGAGGGAGAAATCACCTTTTGCCTTTTGCAGTCCTTTAGACAGCGATATTTACAGTTTCCAGAAAGAGAGAAAAAGAACTACTGCTCTTTTCAAATTCAAGCTGCAACTGCCTGCCTTCTTTCTCTCTACAAACGTAGCTCCACCCACAAACACAATTTTCTTGAAAATCAATTGAGTCAAACTCTATTCTGAACCTCCAGGAACAATGCTCAGAATAACAATAATTCATTAGCCCAGATTGAAAGATACACTCCAATAATGAAGAGCAATGAATCTTCTGCATGATCAGCATGTGGGCTGCTGGTTGTGAATAATCTGGCATCGTTTAACAGAGCTGGCTTATAAATACAACTTTCATCAGAAACGTGATATAAAATACATTTCTTAAAGGTACAGTCTCATCACATGCATTAAAATATCATTGCTATTATTCAATTATTAAGAATCTCTATCACTAAGAGGGAGCAGCCCGTAATTTTCAACAAGTTGTCATACAAAACTAGAGAGCTAATTTTTGTGAATTTGGTTTGCTAGAAGTCAATTTTATGTTGTCACTCTATGTTGAATTAGTTTTATAAAAAATGAAAGTGGCTATCTACCACTAAGGTAAGAGCTGACCTGGTTTCAAACAGTGGTTAACAATCTCAGGCTTAGGAGTAAAAATCAACACTGGTTTCTGCTTCCAACTGCTATCAGTGATCTCTGATTTTCTCAGGACCGTTCAGTCACTGTAACTTGGATAAATAAAGTTTGCATCATATCTCTGTGAAAGTTGTAGTAAAGAAAGAATTCTCAGTTTATATTTACATGGAAATAAAGCATCAACAGAACCAGGCATAATTGTGATGATTCTTACAATAAAATAAACCACTGGCACTCTCTCAGGCTCACTCATGGTTAATGATGACATAGTTAAAATAATAGACCTTCAGGAGAAGAAGAAAACAGGAGAAAAATCTTTGGAAAGAAAGTGCGCTGAGTGCTTCCAGTATGAAGTCTTGTTTTTCATTACAGTATAAAACTGGTAAAGATCATTCTGCTGATGTATTTGTGAAATTAATAACATCATTCTTGTTAGCAATGTATATTTAAAGCAATAAGTTGTGACATTCGTGGAAAATATGGTAACTAATCGTTAATTTTGCTCAATGAAGCTAATTGTTACAAATAAGAACTGCATTAGTCAAGGCAACTCAGCTAAAAGAAGGAGGAAAATGTTTGTGAACTGATTTCCCCTTTGAAATATTATATTGTAACTTGAAGATTTTCAGGCATAGATTCTTATATAAGATGCTGCATCTTTACTTTTTTCAATTCTTTCTTAGAGACATTTTGAAATTTAAACCACTGTCCAGAACTACTGTAACAGTGATCACAGGAGATTATTATGATGAACAGCTTCCTGACCCTTTGAATAAGGCAAGTACTGTATTATAATTAACCTGCTGAGAATTGAAAAACCCATTTGAACGCTTGATAGAAATGCATTTGTAACAATTTTTGGTTTGATTTGTACAATACTTTATCTATACAAGTGCAAATACCTGGGAGGGATTGCATGGCATAGTATCCCCAAGGGATGTGCAGGACGTCTAACTCCTAAAGTGAGGTGGTACTTTTGAATTTAGTAGGTGTATATTATGGAATCAAACACAGTGAATTTTCTGAGTTGGTTTTAGGTCCTGCTTTTTTATTTGCTTACAGCTTTTACTGTGAAAAATCAGGGAATTGTGTGTTTTTAATCCATGAATATGCGTTATAACCTCCACAGAAAATAAATTATGGTTGTCAACTAAGCACCAGGCTTCAACAAAAATTTGAATTCATAGAGAAATAATCTACAGTTGATCTTTTGGAAATAATAGGATCTTTATAATTAAAAATCATTAATAAAACATATTAAGTGTTTCTAGCAACAGAACTTGAAAATGTGAGGTCCAGCATGCTGCCATGTGATGTAAAATCTTAAAGATACGAAAAGGAGTGATACCGAAATGTAATGTCACACTGCCGTAACTACACAGTTTAACATTGTGATAAAATATTTTTCCAGACTTTGCAGTGTACAAACAATGACCACAGCTCACTGCACTTAGAATTGCCCACAATATTTTTCTGGGCTTTTGAGTGACAACTTATTTTAATTACATGTCAGAACAGGGTACCTGGGATCTGTGAGAACAAGACAAATAACAGTATGGCTCTTTAACCTATCAGATTGAAGAATTCTCAGAGTGTAAACCAGAAAGTACAGTTAAATGTTCAAATTAAAATCTAATACAGAAAGTGGAATAAGGAGAAGGAAAGAGAGATGGGACTTAAAAAGAGAGAGAAGCTGTTTGGCAATGGCTTAAACTTGGCACACTATTAAAATTCACTTATTCCTTAATGGAAAAGCTGTAATATCTTCTGGCATATTTAGGGGATATCAAGTGGGTGAGTACTGTAACTTCACATCCTTGAAAATAGTTGAATGATCATTAAAGAATCAGTAAGCTGTTGATTAGTAAATGGATTAGTAAATTTGCGGATGACACCAAAGTCGGAGGAGTGGTAGATAGTGGAGAGGGGTGTTCTAGTTTGCAGAGAGACTTGGACAAGTTGCAGAGCTGGGCCGAGAGGTGGCAAATGGAGTTTAATGTGGAAAAGTGTGAGGTAATTCACTTTGGCAGGAATAACAAATGTGTAGAGTATAGGGCTAATGGTAGGACTCTTAATAGTGTTGATGAACAGAGGGATCTTGGTGTATGTGTGCATAGATCCCTGAAAGTTGGCAATCAAGTCGATAAGGTTGTTAAGAAGGCATACGGAGTCTTAGCTTTTATTGGTAGGGGGATTGAATTTCGGAGCCGCAACGTCATGTTGCAACTGTACAAAACTCTAGTGCGGCCGCACTTGGAGTATTGTGTGCAGTTCTGGTCCCCACATTATAAGAAAGATGTGGAGGCATTGGAGAGGGTACAGAGGAGGTTTACCAGGATGTTGCCTGGTATGGAGGGCAGGTCTTATGAAGAGAGGCTGAGGGATTTGAGGTTGTTTTCGTTAGAAAGGAGGCGGCTAAGAGGGGACCTTATCGAAACATATAAGATGATTAGAGGTTTAGATAGGGTGGACAGTGATAGCCTTTTTCCTAGGATGGAGAAAGCTAGCACGAGGGGACATAGCTTTAAATTAAAGGGTGGTGGTTTTAGGACAGATGTCAGAGGTAGGTTCTTGACCTAGAAAGGGTAAAGGGTAAGGGTATGGAATGCCCTGCCTGCGTCAGTTGTAGATGCGCCAAGTTTGGTGGCGTTCAAGAGGTTAGTAGATAAGTTTATGGATGAAAAGGGAATGGTCTAGGTTAGAGGGTCACTACTTGTTCCTAATTGGTCGGCACAACATCGAAGGCCGAAGGGCCTGTTCTGCGCTGTAATGTTCTATGTTCTATGTTCTATTGGGCTAAAGGTAGACAAGTCTCCTGGACCCAATAGAATGCATCCAAGGCTACTAAAAGAGATGGTGGGGGAAATAGCAAATGCACTTGTGGTGATTTATCAAACTTCTCTGGACTCGGGGCGGTCACCACAGATTGGAAAATGTCATGTGTGATGCCACTATTTAAAAAAAAAGGTAGTCAAAAGGCAGGTAAGCTTAACTTCTGTAGTGGGGAAAATGCTTGAATCTCGCATCGAGGAAAAAATAACAAGGCACCTGGATAGAAGTTGTCCCATTGGGAAGACAGAGCATGGGTTCATGAAAGGTAGGTCATGTTTAACTAACTTTGTGGAATTCTTTGAGGACATTACGAAGACAATGGGGAACCAGTGAATGTGGTACATCTGGATTTCAGGAAGGCTTTAGATAAAAGGTGCTGCAAAAAAATGCACCTGTAAGATAAAGGTGCACAGCATTATGGATAATGTATTAGTATGGACTGAGGATTGATTAACTAACAGAAAGCAAAGAGTGTGGATAAATGGATGTTTTTTCTGGTTGGCAATCAATAACTAGTGGTGTGCCTGAGAAATTAGCGTTGGGAATGCAATTGTTTACAATTTACATAGATGATTTGGAGTTCAGGACCAAGTGTACTATGTCAAAATTTGCAGATGACATGAAGTTGAGTGGCAAACCAAAGTGTGTAGAGGACACTGAACATCTGCAAAGGAATGTCTTCCACTCAGAGTTCTGGATGAACTTGTATCTCGGGGTCATCATTGCGATATCAGAGCAACTTTCTTAAAGGTCAACCCACAGAAAGCAACTGGCTCAGATGGGATACACAGATGTGCACTCAGATCCTATGCGGATCAGCTGGCGGGGATATTCACAGATATTTTCAACCTCTCTTTACAATAATCTGAAATCCCTATCTGCTTCAAGAAAATGACCATCATCCCAGTACCTAAGAAAAACCAAGCAATGTGCCTTAATGACTATCGGCTGATGGCTCTGACATCCATCATTATGAAGTATTTTGAAAGATTGGTCTTGGCATGAATCAATTCCAGCCTCTCAGACTACCTAGATCCACTACAGTTTGCCTACCACTGCAACAGGTCTACAGCAGACTTTTAGTTATTGAATACAGCTCAGCCTTCAACATTATTATTCCCACGAAACTTATCTCCAAACTAAATGGTCTGGGCCTCGTCACCTCCCTCTGTGAATGGATCCTGAACTTCCTAACTCACAGACCACAATCTGTGAGGAAATACTCAACACCAGTGTCCACAAGCTTGTGTTCTCAGCCCCCTATTATACTCCTTATACACCTATGATGTGTGGCTAAATTTCCCTCCAATTCAATTTTCAAATTGGCTGACAACACCCCTGTAGTGAGTCAGATCTCAAACAATGACGAGACAGATGATGAGGTAGAGAATCTGGTGAACTGGTCTGGCAACAATCATCTCTTCCTCAATGTCAAGAAAATGAAGGAGATTGTCATCGGCTGTAGAAAGCACATAGGAGAACATGTCTATATTAAAGGGGATGAAGTAGAAAATGTCGAGATCTTCAAGATTTTAGGTTTCCAGATCACCAACAGCCTGTCCTGGTCCCCCCATGTTGAAGCTATAATTAAGAAAGTCCATTAACGCCTCTACTTTCTCAGAAGACTGAGGAAATTCGGCGTGTCAACTATGGCTCTCATCAATTTTTACAGACGCACCATGCATTCATTCTGTTTATATCACAGCTTGATATGGTTTCTGTTCTGCCCTAGACCGCAAGGAACGACAAAAGGTTGTGAATGTAGCCCCATCACGCAAACCAGCCTCCCATCCATTGATTCTGTCTACACTTGCTGCTGCCTCGGCAAAGCAACCAACATAATTAAGAACTCCATGCACACCAGACATTCTCTCTTCCACCTTCTTCTGTCGGGAAAAAGAGTCTGAGGTCACGTACCAACCAACTCAAGAACAGCTTCTTCCCTGCTGCTGTCAGACTTCTGAATTAATTTGATCTTTCTCTACACTGTAGCTATGATTATAATAGTATATTCTGCATTCTCTCATTTCCTTCTCTGTGAAGGTATGTTTTGTCTGGAAAGCACGCTAGAAATAACCCGTGACTGTATGTTAATATATGCAACAATAATAAATTAAATCAAATACAGATAGTTTGAGAGTGGGCGAGAGTCAGATGGAGTACAATGTTGATAAATGTGATGTCCTCCATTTTGGTAGGAACAATAGTAAAATGGGCTATTATTTAAATAGCAAAAAATTGCAGAATATTGTTATGCAGAAGGACTGGTGTGCCCTAATGCGTGAATCACAAAACATTGGTTTGCTGGTGGAAGAGACTGGAGTGACCAAACAGCCTACTCCTGCTGCTGGTTCTTAGAACAAAGAACATAGAACATAGAACAAAGAACAACACAGCACAGGAAACAGGCCCTTCGGCCCAATGAGCCCGCGCTG